>APFE030338582.1:107464-156609 GCA_000404065.3 Pinus taeda
CATAGATCATCTCTAAGAAAATGATACATGAGATCAATTGAAGACATGTTGCTTCAACTGATTCTCCAAGGTGACTCCTTCACCTATCGTTGCGCTGCATTTTGTCATCATGTTGCACCTCACCACGCTACACCATGTTGCACCCATCATCACTATGTTGCATCTCATCACACTTCATTAATCATGACTGTACCCATCATTGTATTGTATTATGTGCCATTGTTGCACCATGTTGCCATCCTGACCTATGTGTTGGTTGCACCTTGCTTGCTTGTTGTCCCTAGCATGCTTGTTGTCCTTAGCATGCTTGCTGTTGCATGCTAGTTGTCCCTTGCATGCTAGCTGTAACATTGCATGCTTGGTGTATCTGCTGCTAAGTACCATACAACTGTCCCAATGTTAGTTAGTTGTCCCTTGCATGTTGCTCTCCTTCGGAGATAGATGCTCCAACTGTTCCGGCAGTTCCTGACAGTTTTGGTAGTTCTGGTTGTTCCCGACAGTTTCCGCAGTTCCGGCAGTTCCCAACAATTCCGGCTTTTCTAGTAGTTCAGGCTTTTTCGGCAGGAGTGGGAGCAGGGTCTCCAAAGTGTCAGAAAATCTAAAAGGGAAAATCTCAAATGTTTTCTTTCAGTTTCTTTGTAAAATCATTCCTTGTAAAAGCAATTGTTGCTGAAGATTAATAAAGCCCTCATCCGCTGCACTGGTTTTCCTGCATTGTGTTTTTCCGGGGACAATTGTCCAAAAACAACTGTGTTGATGTGATTGGTTCTTGTGCATGTATTTTTCTTTGGGTAATGATGTAATAACTATAGTAGAATTTATTTTAATATTTGTTGAAGGGATTTTATTGTGAATAATAAGTAGGTGAAATAAATTAGTTGTTGCAGTAGAATTTCAGTTTAGAAATTTTCACATGGTATCGAAGCAGAGATTCGACAATAGGAGAGGAAAATCAACTATGGGTCAAGAGCATGATGCAGAGGCATCCACTCAAGGGGACTGGCGCAGATTTCCAGAAGAATGCACAAGGGACATGAATTATGATTATTCTAAGTTAGCTTCTAGATTGGAAGAAGTCGCTTGCTTAGCAAGCTCTGCCTCCTCTGAGGTTTGGTATATAAGTAGTGGAGCTTCCTGGCATATGACAGGGATCCGAGAATGTTTTTCAGATTATCAGGAAGAAAGAATGAATTATCAGATCACCATGGGAAATAAGGCAAAGTGTACTCCAATAGGAAGAGGTACTGTAGTCTGTCAAACCGAAGCAGGAGAGTGGCTTCGAGCAACCAATGTGCTGCATGTGCCAAGATTGGGGATGAACTTACTCTCTGTATCTCAACTTCAAAACAAGGGCTATGACGTTTTCTTCATTAAGGAGAAAGTATATGTCAAACACCCAAGTTGGAAAAAGAAGGCCCAGATTGGAATCAGAAGTAACAGGTTGTACAGGTTGCAACTAGAATCACCAATGGTACTGCTAGGCCGTAATGGAGACAAAGATTTGAATGAACTATGGCACAAGAGGATGGGACACTTACACCATGGGGCTCTGAGAATTCCCAAGAAAATAGTATCAAGAGTTCCAGAACTAAGCATCGAACGAGATGATATATGCAAAGGGTGCGCTCTGGGCAATTATGCCAAAGCAGTGTTTTCTAGAAGTAACAATAGGGCTAAGAGTGTGCTAGGATTGATACACTGTGATATTTGTGGACCGATGTCCACAACAGCTCTTGGTGGTGCCAAATACTTCGTCACCTTCATCGATGACCATTCCAGAAAGACTTGGATCTACTTTTTGAAAACCAAGGATGAGGTTTTTGGTCGATTCAAAAAGTTCAAGGCTCTAGTGGAGAATCTGACAAGAAAGAAGATAAAAGTGTTACGCTCAGACAATGGTGAAGAGTATGTTGACAAGGACTTCACCGGTTTTTATGCTAAGGAAGGCATCAGAAGAGAGTGGACAACTCCCTACAATCCAGGGCATAATGGAGTAGCAGAAAGGAAACACAAGACTATTGTGGAAGTGGCTAGGGAAATGTTGTATGATCAGGATATACCTAAATTCTTGTGGGCAGAAGCATGCAGCACGGTAGTTTATGTCCAGAACAGGACTCCACACAGGGCATTGGGCAAAATCACTACGAAGAAGGTCTTCACAGGGAAGACACCTGAAATCAGTCATTTCAGGATATTTGGGAGTTTAGCGTATTGTCGTATACTCGAAGAAAAGAGAAACAAATTAGATCAAATTGTTGAGAAAGGATATCTTGTGGGATATAGCGAGAATGCTAAGGCATATAGAGTGTATCTTCTAGGGAGTAGGAAGGTAGTTGCTCAGCCGGATGTAAAGCTTATGGAGGACAGAGCTTTTAGGAAATCATGAGAAATGCCTTCTAAGGAGCAGTCGAAAGATGAGCCGTTGGTCAAACCACTTCGACCAGCAGAAACTAGTATCAGAAATTCTCCTGAAGACAAAGATTTAGAATAGGAGGAATCTCAAGAAGAGGAAGAGTTGATAGATGTGCCTACTACCAGTGGAAGAATGAGTCGGGAACTCCGACAGATTCTACAAGATGCAAAGGACTTCATTGGTGCACCCAAGAATCATAAATGAGAGCGTAGACAGCTAGACAGGTACCAGGCCTTAGTAGCTCAGATTGGGGAACCTTCTAGTTTTCAGGAGGCCATTTAGCATCAAGTATGGGTAGATGCTATGGTGGAGGAATACAACTCTATAATGGTCAATGATGTTTGGGAAGTGGTACCTAGGCCTCAGAACAGGCAGTGGTAGGTTCGAGATGGATCTACAAGGTCAAATATGTTGCAGACGGCAATGTGGAGAAATACAAAGCCAGGTCTATGGCTAAGGGGTATGCCTAGAAGGAAGGGAAGTACTACGAAGAAACCTTCGCCCCAGTAGCCAGGTATACTTCTATTAGAACCGTGATATCTCTTGCAGCACAGATGGGGTAGGAGATTCATCAGATGGATGTCAAGACGGCATTCTTGAACGAGGTAATAGAAGAGGAAGTATACATTGAACAGCAAAAAGGTTTTGATACACATGAGAAGAAATCTCATGTATGCAGATTAAAGAAAGCCTTGCATGGGCTTAAACAGGCACCTAGAACATGGTACGGTCGAATTGATGGCTACTTGCAGAAGATGGGGTTCGTCAAGAGTGACATAGACCATAATCTCTACTATCTTGTCGTAGAGAATGAGCCTCTAATCCTAGTATTATATGTGGATGATCTCTTCCTAACAGGATCACCCAGGCTCATCAAACACTGCAAGAAGGACCTAGACACAAAATTCGACATGAAGGATTTGGGACAGATGCATTATTTCCTGGGGTTGGAAGTTTGGCAGCAGAAGGGTGAGATCTTCCTTGAACAAGGGAGATATGCTACAAAGATCTTTAAAAGATTCAAGATGCAGGATTGTAGACCTATGGCTACTCCAATGATCACCAACTGGAAGAAAAATTGATGCACCAGAAGATAAAGACATTGATCCCACCTTGTACAGGCAGCTTATAGGGTACTTGATGTATCTAGTCCATACCAGGCCAAGCATTTGTTACGCTGTCAACACCCTCAGTCAGTTCATGGTGGAACCTAAGAGGGTGCACTAGGCAATAGCCAAACATGTTCTCAGGTATATACAAGGAACAGTCGAGCATGGACTACTATACACCAGAGGCAATGACATCGGGCTGAGTGGGTTCACTAACGCAGATTGGGTTGGAAGTTCAGTAGATCGGAAAAGTACAACTGTGTACTGTTTCAACATTGGATCAGGAATGACAACCTGTTGTAGTAGGAAACAGAAATCCGTGGCTCTGAGCTCAGCTTAAGCAGAATATATGGCAGCTAATAGAGCCTCATGCGAAGCCATATGGCTTAGGAAATTACTTGTGAATCTATTCAAGCGAAGGATGGAAGCGACCAAGATCATTTGTGATAATCAGAGTTTCATCAAGCTCTCTGAGAATCCAATATTTCATGATCGATCGAAGCACATTGACATCAGGTGTCACTTTGTCAGAGACTGTATCCAACGAGGAGCAGTACAGTTGGGTACACTCCTACAGGAGAACAGGTGGCACTGGCAGACATCCTCACCAAGGCTCTAGGAAGAACTAAGTTTGTTTATATCAGGGAGAAGATGGGGATGGTAAAGAATCCATTTCAGTAGCAGAAATGGATAAGTGTTGGGAGTTGCAGAGCAATTAGCAGTGGCAGTGCTATGGGCAGCATGATGCAACATGTTGAGAGGGAGCTACAGTACAGATACAACAGTGGCAGTGGCAAGGGCATGGCTAGCAGTATAGGAAGCAGTGGTGCAAGGGATGTGAGGCAACAAGCCAAGCATCAGCTAAAGTACCGATGCGGAAGATCGGTGTGATGTTTCTATAGTGAATCATTGCTAGAGCACATTCCTTGCTAAGAGGGAGTATTGACTTGTGGTAGCATCGGATGTGCTCTAGACTTGAAATTTGGAAAGACTAAGGCGCATGAGATCTCCAAGACCCATAAATCGTTTTGAGAAATTCCACCTGAATGAGGAGTTATTAAAATAATTAATATTTTTAATGGGTTCTTATGTCTAAACTTAGGAAAATAAAAATATTAATGGGTATTAACAAAGATAAGGGTGAGACGCTTCTATGAGGCGAGGATCAAGTCTGTTTTAATCTTAGTCGTCGATTAGAGACTTAATCTCGGTCGTTGATTCATCAACACGAAAAGTATAAGACAAGACTTGAGGATCATTTGGAGGCACGTCGGCAGATACTCAGTATCTCTAGGAAAATCAATTCTCAAGTAAAGGAGATCAATTTCAAAGGGAGAGTTGCAAGGTGGAGGAAGGGGAGGGCATCAGCAACAGGCAGTGACTGAGGAGGAGGTGACGCAGGGACAGTGGGAGACAGTGCAAAGAGAGACACAGTCCAGAGGAGAGACGTAGCCCTGACGCAGAGGGACGCAAAGCCACTCAGAGCCACGCAGAGTGACGCAGAGGTGACGCAAGAGTGGGAGCAGGGTCTCCAAAGTGTCAAAAAGTCTCAAAGGGAAAGTCTCGGGTGCTTTCCTTCAGTTTCTCTGTAAAATCATTCCTTGTAAAAGCAATCGCTGCTAAAGATTAATAAAGCCCTCATTTGTTGCGTCGGTTTTCCCGCATTGGGTTTTTCCAAGGACAATTGTCCAAAAACAACTGTGTTGATGCGATTGGTTCTTGTGAATGTATTTTTCTCTGCGTAATGGTGTGATAACTGTAGTAGAATTTATTTTAATATTTGCTGAAGGGATTTCGTAAATAACTTATTGTGAATAATAAGTAGGTGAAATAAATCAATTGTTGCAGTAGAATTTCATTTTAGAAATTTTCACAGTACAATCCATCAAGGTATAAGGAATTTGTAGTTGAAGGTGACTCCCAACTAATTATTGAAGAAATTGAAAAACCTAAACACGGACAGCCTGACCTGAGATAATCCAACAAATGGGTATCCCTCATATATGAGAGTTACGATCATCATATTATCAATCTCCTTCTATAATTTTCGATTCAAACATGTTGAAGAGATAATAATAAGGTAGCAAAGAAGCTTTCCAATATCAATGTTAAGGTCGACTGGGGAATGGAGCCCATGGCAACAATGTGGACTGAGATCAAAAAGGGCGCAGTCGCCACTCAACTAAGAAGACTGATCAAGGAACATTGTCAATCCATTAATAGAAGCACTCATCGGGTATCAACACCCATTCCACTGATTAGTTCAGATGGTCAATAAGACATGCGCCAAGTATGGTTGATGGGGTAGGAAAAGCGATGACAACCCCAAAAGAAAGGATGAATGATCCGCAATGTGGACCAAATGGAGCCATTCATGCAACCTCACCCTCAAAAGAACCCCAAGAACCAAAATGCAAAAGGAAGTGTCTCTACAAAATCAAAATGCAAGAGGCCTACTAACTCACCCAAGAGGGTCTTGTGTTATTCACAGAGATAGTAGCCTACCAGAAGATTTATGATAGTTGTCATTCTCCAGTAGTCCAGGAGAAAATTGAGCCGAAGGGAAGGCATGAGCATCATGCTAGGGGACCACCACAGCAAATAATGATTGTACTTTCCTTTTGTTTTTTTTTCCTTACCAAACCCTCCATATACTAAGGTAGGTGCTTTGTCTTTCAGGCCCCATTGTATCTGAGTGCATATTAGATGGTTGGCATGGTTACAGTATAGAGATAAAGAAGAAAGTTCTAGATGAAAGAGTTGAGACGATTTCCTCCCTAGAGAATACTCCTAATGTAAAATTGTTGTTAAAGACAATAAGAAATGAGAAATGGGAAATGGGTCTTCTGTCTAGCACTCAAAAATACTCAACCTAGGGGGCAAGAGGGTCAAAATGACGAGCCATTTGAGCCCATCTAAACTCAAAGTGGCATCAAGTGCCTAGGGAATGAGAATCTTTAAAACTACCCACACTTCCAGTGACCCTCAGCTACTAAATATGCCTAGCATCAAGTTTCACCTACCCCAGCCAGTAACTACAACTATGGATGTCACAGCAAGCACTATCTTTCCACCTATGCCCGACAACAATTGGATATATCCACAAGAACATGGTCCTTTCTTTGCAAATGGTTCACAAGACTCAGCACGGGAGGCTTTATAGAAATGATAAGCAAGACTCATCATTTTGGTCAATGTCAACTTGGCTTTCAGGGAAATCAGTAAGACATATTTCTGTTTTTTGTGAGCTCAGACCCAAATCTATGCACATCTCATGTAATACCCTAGTTTTGATTTTCGGTTCAGTATTTTCTATGCAATGTGCATATGATGAATGGCTACAAGCCAAATGAGGTAGTTTATAGTCAAAACATTAAATGTTAATAAAAAGTACATCATCAACCACAGAAGAGGATAGAGAGAAGGGGGCTATAACTCCACGAGAAGGAAAAGACATGGGGACTTAGTAGGGCTTATTAGGCTCTGAAAGGACCTTAGTGAGGGAGCTAACCCAAAGTCTTATAAAAATTGATTATGGCCTTGATTATTAGGTAATTATGTTTAATTAATATTGAGGGGTGAAATGGGGATTAATGCATGATGGAATATGTGGCCCCCTCATGCAATGCGATTAAAGTTGTCTTTACCATGTAAGCAAATGGATATTGTGGTTTGAATTTGAAGGTTCAAGGCAAAAGGGGAGTTCAAAGAGCACTGTTGTTCAATATCAAATAGCCCAACTTACCAGAAATTGGAAATTCACCTACAAACTGTCCTTTTGTTTGAGAAATTAGGGAAATTTTCCTAGAGCAAACTGTTGTATGTATGTTGAATTTGAATTGTCAAAACTACAGCCATGAATTTAGGGAGAACCATGGCTGTAAAAAATGGCTTGTAGTTGAGCCCTAGAGGGAAGTGGGATAACCTATGGGATTGTTGAGCAAAGGAGGGGATCCTATTCCTTTGGTTGTATCGTGGTAATTTATGGTATGTTCTATGCTTAAGAGCAATTTACTTCAAATCTTCTTATTAGCCCAATGTCAATTTCCAATATAGCAATCACATTAACATGATAGTAAAACGTTGATAAAACATAAATGAAAACAATAGAAGACAAGCCAAGGCAAGAGACACAAGATGTGGCACCAGCCGACGACAAACCCCAATGCGGGGAAACCCTTTAATCAATTCTTCTATATTCTTCAATAATTCAGCAGAGAGAGAGAGATAATACACTATCACAAATCTGTGATTTACAACAGTAGCAATGTAATTCTAATCAGCAAAGTCAAAGCTGGTCAAACAACTCCAAAAGACCTCAAGACAACCTAGGAGAACTCGACCTCCAAGAGCAATAGATAGCAGCCCAAAACAGTCCTCAAAACATGGTCAAAACAACAGTCAACATATCAACTCCTGCAGTCAACCCTAACCAGTCAATGTTGTCCAAAAATTGTGCTCAAACAGAGGTCAACAAACGTTGATATGAACTGCAGCTAGCAAGATAGAGGCTCCCCACACAAATCTGCAGCCAAGGGTGTCTTCACGCTAGTCAACACTGCCCTCTAGCACCTCATTCAACCCAAATCAATGTTGTTGTAACTTCCTGCGTCCTCCTACACCTAGGTCAATGTTGCTGCTCCTAACTGCGTCCTCCTTCTTCCCACGTGAGAGAGAGAAGCTCATCCTTTGCATACCCAAACAAGCTAGGAGAGAGAAAAGATGTGGAGATGAGATGAGTGTCATAATGCCTCAAGGTCTCCTCTACTTATATGCCATGTTGAGGTCTAGCTGGGGGTGTGCAACACTATTTTCCTTGTTGGTCGACCTTGATAGATTGTCAAGAAATACAAATAAATTCATATCTCCAACAATACATGTCGGAATCGGATGATCGTTAGATCAATCCTACACCTCTCGACGAGAGGAATCCAAGAAAAATATTAGCTGCCATAAATAATATGACCCACATGGAGTTTGGCCCTAGTTGCCAATTTTAATGCTCCCTCTCAACTAGGGAGAACTCCATCTGCTAATCCATCCATCTGTCGATACTATCTCTGCCATCAAATGCACTGCTCGGCTCTGCTTTGTTCTGCTGAACTATGAAAAAGAAGAAATGATCGAGAATGTTTCATACCATCCTCTACTGACCTAAAGTTAGTCCTAGATAAAAGAGAGTGTCTAATAGCACTCTTATTGACCAGAAGTCAGTCCCAATGAAGAGAGTGTGTCATAACACTCTTACTGATCTGAAATCAGTTCCAAATAGAGTGTCTCATACCACTCTTACTGACCCAAAGTCAGTTCCAAAAGAGAGTGAGTTATATCACTCTTACTGACCCGAAGTCAGTTCCAATTGATCCCAGGTCAATGTCATCCTAGCATAGGGAGTACGGTAGATACACGATGCATCCATCGGTACTACTATGGTCCCTATCCTCATTTTCCTACTCATTGGCCAGATGAGAGGTACTTCCCATGAGTCTCAGACTGCATGGGTAGGATGTCTCAGCAGAAGAAGGATAAACCACTCATCCTACATATATGTCGCCACGAGGTATCACAGGGGAAGGTTGAATCATTCACCCTGTACATAGCGCACCACTAAGGGAGGGTGAGTCACCACGTGGTCGCTCGTCGCTCCAAGAAGTACCCGAAGCCCCCTAGAGCTCAATGTATGCATCATACAGGGCCCTCATAAGAGGGTCTCTCCACGACTCCTAGTCGTTCTCGGAAAGTCAAGAATTTGACCTTTCCCATGGGCTTTGTCAGAATGTCAGCGACCTGCTCATCAGTCCCAATATGATAGTCTTATTGCTCCTTGTTGTACCATATCTCGGATATAAAGTGGTACCTAATATTGATGTGCTTGGAGTGATCATGAATTACGGCATTCCCTGAGAAACGAATCCCACTCTGGTTGTCGCAGAGGATCACGATAGTATCCAGTGTATGTCCAAACAGCTCACTAAAGAGCTTCCTCAACCAAACAACCCAACAGGAGACCATACTTGCAGCAATGTACTCTGCCTCACCCAAAGAGAAACAACACCCGGAAGTGCTCTTTCGGTCCACCACACTACCTACCCAATCAGCACCGGAATATCCATGTAGCCTCACATCTCCGACAGTGTATCTCAACCCAAGAGTGATTGTGCCCAGAAGATATCTCAGAAGATTCTTGACACCAATTCAATGTGAGTGATGAGACTCAACCATATATTGGCTCAACGTGTTGACTGCAAAGCATATATCCGAACGGGAGTTCACCAAGAGCATTAATGCTCATATGAGTTGACGATACTCAGAAGAATTTCCCAAAACAAGTCCGACAACACTACCGCATAACTTCTTGAAGTTAAGCTCCATCAGGGTAGTCACGGGCTTGCAGTCCACCATACCAAATCTCTCCAATATCTTCACCATGTATTTTCCTTGAGATAAGAAAACTTCTCCTGGCTTTTGCCAAACCTCCAGCCCTAGGAAATAGTGCATCAGTCCTAGGTCCTTCATCTCAAATTCGGAAGCCAACTCCTTGTTACATTTGTGAATGAGAGGGTTTGCACCTATCAGAAAGAAGTCCTCAACATACAGCACCAATATGATTGGCTTATCATCTTCAACCTTAAAGTAAAGGTTTGGATCGGCTTCACTCCTAGTGAATCCCAGCTTCATTAAATAGCTATCGATCCTCTCATACCAATCTCAGGGTGCTTGCTTCAACCCATAGAGAGCTTTCTTCAACCTGCATACATGAGATTCCTAATTATGAATCTCAAACCCCTTAGGTTGTTGCACATAGACTTCCTCTTTAATCGAACCATGCATGAACGCGGTCTTGACATCCATCTGATGTAGGTTCCATCCTTGCGAAGTGGCAAGGGCTATGATCGAGCGGATGGTGGTGTATCAGGCAACAGGTGCAAATATCTCATCATAATCTACACCTTCCTTTTGAGAGAAGCCTCAAGCAACAAAGCGAGCCTTATACTTTTCAGCACTCCCATCAGCGCCATGCTTGATTTCGTAAAGCCACTTCGAGGTGACAACTGTTTTGTCCTGGGTCTAGAGACCACATCCCAGATATCATTCTTCATGATGGACTCATATTCCTCATTCATAGCATCCTTCCATACTTGATGCTTCATGGCTTCTTCGAACAATGAAGGCTCATTTTGAATGATGGTGCTCATAACAGTCAAGTATCCTTGATACCTGGTCGGTTTCTTACTTTCACGGAAAGTCCCTCTGGGTGCAATGTGTCCCTCGGCATTATCAAGAGTCCCCCTAAGCCATGAGGGCCTCTTCCTAGAAGAGGAAGGCTCTTGCAGAGGGGGATCAATGGGATCCATAGGTTCTTCCACATCGAGCATCGTCTCATCTTCCTTCGCATCCTAGTGTCAGCTTCTTTATCTTTCCTAAGGATAGGAAGATTGTCAACCTTGCTAAGAGCCATATCTTCGTCAAAGGTGACATCATGACTTATTTCAACTTCCCTTTGACCAGCCACATAGATTCTATAGTCCTTAGAATTTTCATTGTAGCCCACGAAGATTCCCTTCTTTCCAGATGCACCCAATTTGCTTCTTTTCTCTTTCGGCACATGAAAATATACGGGACTTCCAAAAATTCTAAAATGAGAGACATCAGGTTTCTTACCAGTGAACATCTCTTCGAGGGTCTTGGAATCCAATCCTTGATGAGGGCATCTGTTTTGAACATATACGGCGGTATTCGCAACTTCGGCCCATAGAAACTTTGGAAGCCTTTGATCATGGAGCATGGAACGAACAGCTTCTAAAATCGTACGGTTCTTCCTTTCCGCCACACCATTATGCTTGTATGGTGTTGTGGTCTCCCTCTTAATGCCAACTTCTTTGCAAAAGTCATGGAACTCATTGGATTCATACTCGGTCCCATTATCAGTCCTTGAGATCTTGATCCTCTTCTCGATTTGATTCTCGATCAATGTTTTGAAGTGACGAAACCAAGAGAACACTTCATCATTCTTTTTCAAGAAGTATATCCAAGTCTTGCGAGAATAATCATCTGTAAAGGTGAGACAATATAGATATCCTCTCAAAGAGTTCACGGGCATCATACCAGATATGTCGGAGTGAACCAACTGCAAAATGTCGAAGGTCTTACTATGGCTTGATGGGAATGGTCCCCTTTTGAGCTTTCCTTTGGCACATCCTGGACATACACCTTCATGCTCTACTTTGAACTTGGGCATCCCTGTCACCATCTGTCTCACATCACATAGAGACTTATAATGAAGGTGGGCAAACCTCCGGTGCCATAGTTCAGACTGTAGAGTTGTGTCGCAAGACATGACTCCCAACAGACTTCCGCCAACTTGACATAAAGAGTCAACCCGAAACCCAATAGTGAAAGCATCTTTAAAATTCTTTTTCCACACACGTACCTTGCCATCAATGAAGGCCGCCTTGTAGCCTTTGTCTTCCATTGCCAAAATGGACACTAGGTTCTTCTTGAGATCAGGTACATATAGGACTTCTTGCAAATGAATTGTGTTACCCTGATTTAATTGAAGAGTAATATTCCCTACACCCTTTACGGGATAGGTGGAATTGTCTCCAAGAATAATCTCCAAGTTTGTTTCCTTCTCTATCAGATTAGAGAGAGCTTCCTTGTAACCAGTGAAGTGCCTTGAGGCACCACTATCAATAAGCCAATTGCCCAACGAATCCGGAGGAGAGGTAGTGGAGAGGGCCGATATCAGATAATATTCATCTTGCTTATTGTTAACAACATTTGATTCATACTTGGAGTTCCTTGCTTTCTTGGAGGGTTGACCGCTTCCTTGATTTCCCGCATTCCTCTTTCCTTTGCCATTGAACCTGCCATTCCTTTGATTGTGGTTGGAGTTGCCTCGAGAGTGATTTTGATCATCATCATGTGATGTGTCCTTTCTATTTGGACACTCGCTCGCATAGTGGCCAGATTTATTACAAACGAAGCATCTTCCCTTCCTTCCACCCTTTGATCTGGTCCTTCCTTTGAAGTGACCTTTAGACCCAGAATTATTTCTCCTTTTGGGGGTTGCTTTTGCTTGAAGGCATTTCTTGCTCCACCATCCTTGTCTCTTCTTGAATGCATCTCGACATCAATTCTTCAAATCCCGAAATTCGATCATTATTGAGAAGAGTGGTTCTAAATATATACCATTCAAATGGGAGCCCTCCAAGGGTAGTGATGGTTAGTTCCCTGTCAGAAATGACTTCTCCAATTGATAGGAGATCATTCTTGATCTCAGTGATCCTTAAGAAGTAGGATTGAATATCTTCATCCTTGCCCTTCTTAATATCCTTCAACTTATTTTTGAGGAGCAAAACTTGATTTGCATCACTAACTTCAAACAAGCTTACCAATTTATTGTAGATCTCCTTGGAGTTGTTCAACTCGAAAATGCAGGCCACCAAACGTTTGTCAATTGAATCTCGGATGATCTTCTTTGTTTTGACTTCTCCCCTAGTATATTTGTTCCTTACAGCAGTCGGTGCATTTGATGGAGGCTCCATAATTCTACCCCTCACATGGTCCAACACTTCCTGCTCTTCCAATGTCAGAACAAGAGACATCTTCCATCCGTGATAGTCAGACTTCTCAGGGAGCTTGTCTTCGGTGGGGAAGCGTGATGAGGAACCCATGAAGCCTTTTGACTTTTTCCAACTGTCTTCGATGATTGCTCTTGCTCTTGTTTGGGCTTTGTCTTCACCTCAACTCTGATACCATGTTAATTTATGGTATGTTTTATGCTTAAGAGCAATTTACTTCAAATCTTCTTATTAGCCCAATGTCAATTTCCAATATAGCAATCACATTACCATGATAGTAAAATGTTGATAAAACATAAATGAAAACAACAGAAGACAAGCCAAGACAAGAGGCACAAGATGTGGCACTAGCTAGGGACAAACCCCAATGCGGGGAAACCCTTTGATCAATTCTTCTATATTCTTCAATAATTCAGCAAAGAGGGAGAGAGATGGTACAATATCACAAATCTGTGATTTACAACAGCAGCAATGTAATTATGATCAGCAAGGTCAAAGCTGGTCAAACATCCAAAAGACCTCGAGACAACCTAGGAGAACTCGACCTCCAACAGCAATAGATAGCAGCCCAAAGCAGTCCTCAAAACATGGTCAAAACAACAGTCAAGATATCAGCTCCTGCAGTCAGCCCTAACCAGTCAACGTTGTCCCAAAACTGTGGTCAAACAGAGGTCAACAAAGGTTGATCTGAACTGCGGCTAGCAAGATAGAGGCTCCCCACACAAATCTGCAGTCAAGGGTGTCTTCACGCAGGTCAACGCTGCCCTCTAGCACCTCAGTCAAACCCAAATCAATGTCGCTGTACCTTCCTGCATCCTCCTACACCTAGGTCAATGCTATTACTCCTAACTGCATCTTTCTTCTTCCCACGTGAAAGAGAGAAGCTCCCCCTTTGCATACCCAAACAAGCTAGGAGAGAGAAGAGCTGTGGAGATGAGATGACTGTCATAATGCCTCAAGGTCTCCTCCACTTATATGCCACGTTGAGGTTTAGCTAGGGGTGTGCAACACTATTTTACTTGCTGGCCGACCTTGACAAATTGTCAAGAAATACAAATAAATTCTTATCTCTATGAATACATGTCAGAATCGGAAGATCATTAGATCAATTCTACACCCTTCGACGAGAGGAATCCAAGAAAAATATCAGCGGCCATAAATAAGATGACCCACATGGAGTTTGGTCCTAGTTGCCAATTTTAACATACAGGCTGATGGAGAAGAGGGTTGTGGACTGGGAATTGTTCGAGGTAACTGTCAAGCTGGGAATTGGGCTGTGAGAAGAGAAACTAGTCCCAGCCAAAGGAAGAGTGTGCCCCTTGTGAATTCATAGCCTCATCTCAGGAGTGGCCTCTGTTTCAGAGAGAACTAGTGCAGTGGAAAGCAAATGATTGGACGTAACATCCTTATTCTGTAGTCAATTGGTGGATAATTTTCAAAGATATAAGTATTATAGAGTTTATTGTTTAACGTTGTTGTTGCTTCTGTATATGAAAATTATGTACTTATATTCCTGAAGTTAAAAGGCTGGAAGTTAGTTTGGGCTCAAGAGGCATTCCTGGCAGCCTGATATATAATTGATATGCAAATTTGAGCTGATACAACCATACATTGTAATGAAGAATGCCAGCCATGTCAGTTTGTTGTAAATGGCCTTATGGGTACCTAAGAAGAGGCCAGAGTCATTACGGAAATGTAATTACCATTTTGGGGAACTTTTGGTTATGTATACTGCTATAATTTCCATGTATTAACTATTATTATTCAATGTATAAGCAGAAAATATGTTTTATATGCTGATATGGTTCATCATACTCATGGGTATTTGTAATGTCCCCAATTAATTAATATGTTTAAGAAGAAATTCAATTTTTGCAATTTTGAATATTGGGAGATATTTTGGCATTAGAACCTAGGAAAGGTGGATTAGGAGGACCCCACTTGGCTTTTTAGGAAAAGAAGACTTCCAAACATTAGAAAAGGTAATAAATCAAAGTGCAAGTGGAATGTGGGGGCCACTCCAAAGGAAAATCATACCCCCTTAGGAGAGTTTGAACTTGTGGGGAGAAAGAGGAGAGGGAACTCAAATTGTGGGGGCCACATGAAGGAATAGAGAGGCAGCAAAATAAATAGAGGTGGAGGGCCTCGTTTTGAGCATCTTTTGCTCATTTGATATCTGAACCGTTGTTTGCTCAAGTTGTTTAGCTGGTTCAACAGAGTGTTGTTTAGCATAGTAAATTTTCCAGGGATGATCTCAACTCCTACTTTAGTGGACTTCGAGTGCCACCTTAGGGGAGCTTTGCTACATTTTTGGAGCTATTCCGGAGGGATTTCACAGGGAAATTTGAGCTATTGAGGAGCAGGTTGGGGTGCAGTAAGGGACCACACACTCTTGTAGGGAGTGATCTTCATGACAGCGTGGGTTCCGGGAATTTAGAGGCATATTCTCTTGTCACCTAGCAGCGATTTTACAGTGGTTTGAAGGGTTGGCTGAGTGGATTACATACAGGCCGAAATTCTTCTTTCTGGGCCACCATAGAAGTGGTTTGACTGGCCTGCGCAGTCATTAGAGGAGCATATTGGTTGTGGGGGCTTGAACCGGAGTTGGGGGTGAAGATTTACAAGGGGACATAAGGATAATTCTTGGAGGTATTCTCGGCTAATTTTGGACGGCTTTGGCAGCTATTTTTCAGGCAGTACGAATTACCCAGTTGTAGCGGATGCTCACACAAATTGGGGGTGATTTTGGAAGGTTGGAATTAGGCCCAACTCTTTCTGGGTTTGTTGAAGAGAAGCCAATATTAATTTGGCTGAATTTTCTAAGCACTCTAGCGGACTCAAACAAGTGTCTCTTTCCAGCCAACAGCGACTGGTAATTTGCTCCATTTTGTGGGTTTTTTGGTATGAAGCATTGGGACCAATTCCTTTCTGGGTCCTGTGAGAAAATTAAGAGGAAGCTACAGCAGCAATTTCAGGCCAATCTGGGCATTCCAGCAAGGGATTCGAACCATTTTCAAATAGCAATAGTGGCACAATTTTTGGGCAGCATAGAGGCAGTTTGGAGGTTGAATTTTCTACTCATTGGGCATCTTTCTCACCTTGGGTTTGCTTCAACTTGCTTATGCAAGCCCAGGTGCACTTGTTCCTTGTTATTGTGCTCCCATTTATTCCATATTTTTAAAAAAATGGCTCAGTTGCTGTTCTAAAACTTGTATTGAGTGTTTTGGTGCCCTGTGTGTAAAGATTTTTGGTCGTTTTCTAGTTCATGCTTCAGTTATTCATTGCATAATTCCATTAGGAATATTACAGTATTGACTTAATATGTTGTAGGCATTGTGTATTCGGCTGCTGAACTTTATTTGCCAATAAATTCCATGTAAAAATTGTCAATGTCAGCATAATTAGGTGGCTGGGTATGCTACATCTTGACACCCTCCCTTGTTTCAAGGAAGGGAAAGATCTTTAAGAATGTACGTTTCAAACAGCAGTCAACCTGGGACCCTCAAGCAAAGTTAAGAAATTCCAGCTATCTATTTGATATGTAAACCAACCATCCTGCAAAACCAAACAAAACAAAAAAAATATTCACCACTATGTGTGTGCGGGCAGATGTGTGCGTCATTCCCAAGTTATTTTGTTTGGAGATTAAATGGAGAATCTTCTAAGCACTGTTAAAGGAAACATAAAGTGAACGAGAAGATAATCAACCCCACTGAGTACATTGTTGAGTGTATTACAATTTGCGTATAAAGAACATCTCAACCAAAAATCTATTATGGTCAGGCTCAGCTCTGTCAAACTTAATTGCCACAGTCAGGACGTAATTACCTATCAACCATCCATCCGAACTGACCATCCATCCGAACTGCAGAGCACTTGCTCGTTCGTAAAAGTGATAATCCAGCTAAAAATGTTCAGATTGGGTGAACATCATGAGGCTCGGAATATAGAGATTTCAACTTTTCATTGTAAGTATTGAGCGCTAGTTTTCAATCTCTATCAATGTTCAAAAACAGGGTAATTTGATTGTTTATGCTAACCATCCTTTGCACCTAACGATAACATTCGGTCCTTGAGACAGTCAACTGTTTTCCTGTTTTAATTTTCATTGAACATTCAGCTTGATAACCTGAATGAGGAGAATCCTTTTCCCCTATGGAATTTTTCTAATCCGGATTCTAGCATTAGTTTGCAAAGATTTCATGTCTGATGCATTACAGCGAACATTGCCTAAACGTGAAAGTGACCCGGTAGTGAAGAAAGCCTTTCGGAGAAAGTTTACTCACATTTGGGGGAAGATTCAAATTATCATAATAAGCTTTGATTGCCTCCGAAAGCTCTAAAACGCCAGCTGCAGTTCAAGATAAAAGGACGGATCAGGTCATTCATAAAGATTGTCAAAAAGAAAGAAGTGAGGACAGCTTCAGATTAAATCACGAGAAACGGTTTAAACTTCAACAATCAGCAAATATTGTTCGTACATTTCCGTGCGCATTCCAGAACATAATCGACGCTCACTTGGTCCAAGTCCACGTCGTCGAGCGTTACGGCGCCAGGTGGCATCACAACTTTCTTTACCAGACTAGCAGATAACAAGAAATTCAGCAGCTCCCGTCGGTCACGACGATACCGCTGTAACAGCTCCATATCCGTTTGACTGGCAAGAACCATATTAATAATTGAAAAATAACATCGAATCATAGGTTTTAAAACCAAAATAATGTAAGGCAATAAATATAATGAACGGAACAGGGGCATACCCATCCATATTGCATACACTGCCCGTAATTCAGACAGTATAGAATCCTAAATGTGGCTACAATTCCATTTAAATAGCTGGCGAGATTTTGCCTGCATAATAAGGGGCAAAACAGTAAGCTGTATAGTTCACAAACTGAAGGAAACAGAATGTCGCTTATTCCGAGAAAATAATGGAGAACTTTTAGATGAAGTATTGAAATTTGTACAATGGCTAAAATGCTCAGTTTCTCTTGAGCTTGTCCACGGTGTTGCACCAGTTTAAAGAACTCGACACGTCAAGCGACATTGTATACCTCGCGGGGGAGCCATAGCGGATGAATGGGAGATAACTACAACTACTATGAAAAGTCAACAGGATTGTAAATATCTTCTCTACTATGCCCTAGACGCTTTGCAAACAACTCAATATCCGCATTATTTGCACGGAAGTAGGCAGACTTTTCACCCTCTTAGTCCGAGTATGTAATTTCAACCAAGTTTCTACACGAGGAAACTTGAACCTCAAATATTGATAAAATGTATGTAAGAAAAGAAAATATCACACGCTTCTTAGTTCAATTCGCAAACATAAATCTGTCTACCTTTAACGACAAACTCCGGCTAAAGGAAGAAGTTAGCACAGCGAAAGCAATCTGAGTCTAAGATCGGATATCAAAATAAGATTAAATTTGAGATCTATATCAGTTCTAAATGTTAAACCCGTGTTTCCATCACTAAACTTTACAGAGCAAGCAGAAACACAAAAATTCCGTTCGCACAAAGCCTCCATATACCGCAGTCAGTGGAGTCATCCTGGACAAATGTTTCTCCGAGCTTCGGCTATCATTATCATCAGAAAGATCTTCTATGCAAAATACGCATTACTTACTGCTCGGCACTCGCGCACATTGGAAGATCCACTCCATGGCTTGATAAACGATAGCACGAAGTTTTGAACTAAATAAAAACTAAATGCTCACTGTATTGAATCTCAAATTCATACCTGCTGCGAGATCTGCTTCAATGTCCTGCAGAGTTTTTAACTTAAATGTTAAATGTTGAGAAAAAGTTTAATAACAGTTGAATTTTGAGACATTGCCCCGTATTCCCTAGTCTTCCATTTGGAGAAGCTAAAATTCTGGAAATATTTGAGGGCATCTTGTTATTTTTCTTCCGCCGAGGCCAATGACGGGAAGCCGAACGAAAATATTGGCCGGTAACTATTAAATCTTTATATAGGTGATCTCATTTCTTACCCTCACATGCCCCACCAAAACGGGACGGTGAGGTCAGTGGAGCTTATCTGCTGCATATGTCCAGCTATAACGCAGCAGGATGATTTGAAGCTCTTGAGAAATCCCGATAGAGGACCTCGCGATGTAGTTAAATTGTTTGCGGAAGGAGTGGCCCCCATGTGACCCTGTTACGGGGCTGGACGGCCCATTGTGTCGGTGAACCTCCAGTTGATCCCTTTGATTCGAGAGGTGAGATCTTTTATTTATTTCATAATTTTGCTTATCGGGAAATGGCGACAGATGCATGGAGGGACCAGGTTAACCTTGTTTTCACAAGGTTGATTTGAAGGTTTGGCTCGATGGTTTGATCAGGTGGTTGGGCCAATAAATAAAATCCCAATGACTTTATAGTTGACATATGCCAGCTCAAGTGAGTGTCCCGTGTGGGCTTCACTTTATTCTCCTCCATAGAGACATTAAGTGGCAAACACTATGTAATTGAATTCTCCATTTTAATAAAATACAAAATAAAATTTTGTCGAATTCAACAGAAGAAATTAGAAAATACGTGTATTTGAGGTAGCGTACAAACCACTTTTCCCCAGGGGAGTCGTCTTACGATGGAAGGAATTGTTTAGATAGTCAAAAGTGGTGGGAATTCGGTAAAAAAATTTCAAAAAAAATTGTAGAGACAGTGTTTGAATCGTGTTTTTGATGGTGGAAATGGATTTAGCACCATCAAAAACGTCCTTTGAAGTTTAACAACTATAACTTGGATTTACAAAAATCCTTACCAGATTTTCTCTAAATATGACATAAATTTCTATAACTTTCCAGGCAATTCTTCTAGCTAATTACACTACAGCTATAATAAGTGTGATGATCATGAGATGTCCATTGTTTCAACTCTGCCTTCACTTGAAAAGTCACCAAATTAAACTTATTGATTTTCTTCTATTAAAATATAACTAATTTTATTTTTTATTCCTTATTCAACATATAACAATGAAATTTTAAAAATATTGATAATGAGTTATTATAAAAGATACAAATTAATTTTATTTTTTTATTTCTTATTCTACTTATTCAACATATCACCTTGAAATTTTAAAATATTAATAATGATCATTAACTAAACAAATGAAATTGCAGAAATATAAAGTTAAAAATAATAACACTAACATATTATTATCAATCCTCATTTTATTTTTTATTTCTTATTCTACCGGTTCAACATATAATATTGAAATTTTAAGATATTAATAATGATCATTAACTAAGCAAATGAAATTGCAAAAATATAAATTTAAAAATATTAACAATAACATATTCTAATCAATCAAACAAATTTTATTTATTATTTAGTGAATGTAATTTGTCTTTTAACAAGTTATGACATCTACTTTTTTTATATTATTTTGTAAATGTAATTTGTCTTTTAACAAGTCATGACATCTATTTTTTTTATAAGATTAATTAAGATTGACTTGCTCTATACATATTAATTTTGAAATAACTAAATCTTTTAGGATTTCTTGTAAATTTTTCAGTTCAAATTAACAATCATACATGCATTTATATACACACACACATATATATATATATTTGTTGAAAACATAATCTTTTGGGGTTATGTGATTATGGTACATTCAATTGAGTGGAAGATGGAAAGCCTTAGATGAAAGCCAAGAGTCACAAAAGTTTAAGAGATCTCTTGGAATATGAAACCAAAAATTGGAAAAACATGTATTAATATGTATATTATGTCTCTTATTTTTGTATGTTCAACAATGCTATTAGAGCAGGCTTAACTATCGGCCTCTCTACCCTTGAAGAAGTGAATCTGTGTCATTTTGTCATCCTAAGCTTGGCAAAGCTAAGTTTAAACATTGTTGCGTAGTATAAATCATCTACCTGACTATCCCTCTGCCAATCAATGTTGTTGCAGCTCTCAAAAACGTTCTCTACATCGTTTACGATTTATTTTTCTACCCATCAAAAATGTGTATTGTCATTTTGACCTTGACAAATATGTGCTTCCATGGTCTAGCATTCCTCAGCCATCACTTTTTTCCTTGCATGGGGTTTCAATCGTTTACTTTGCTCCACTCCATCTTAGTTTTGTTTCCTTTATTTCGAAAGAAAGCAAATTCAGGATTTAATGATAGCAGCTACTTCAATGGGCAACTGCAATAGCAAGAGAACAAGTGTTATGAGGGCTTGATATGGCCTCGTTGTAACTGTTTGGGGGTTCTCTTCTATGTGATATTTGCAGTTGATGGACCATTACATGACCGTAATTGCAATGGAAATGACAAAATCGACTGGAGAAACCAATAATCCTTTAGGGTTATGTGATTTTGGCAAATTCACTTAAGTGGAAGGCAAAAAGCTTCAAGTGAAAGCCAACAGTCATAGAAGTCCAAGGGACCTCTTGGAATATGAAACCAAGGGTCAAGAAAGTGTTTATTATATGTGTTCTGTTAATGATATGCATCACACGATATCTTACTTCAGGTCTATTATTTTTGTATGTTCAATAGTGGTATAAGAGTAGGCTTAAATTCAGGCATCTCTTCCCTAACAGAAGTGAATCTCTGTCATTTTGTCATCCTGAACTTGTCAAAGGTAAGTTTAGACATTGTTGCTTATTATAACTGCTATGCTTGACTTTCCCTCTGCTCGTCGGCATTAATTAATGATTGACTTGCTCCATACATAATAACCTTAAAATAACTATATCTTTTTTTTAAATTCCCTGAAAATTGTTAACCTCGCAACAAAACGAAATTAACAATCATACATGCATTTATACACATCCATATACATAACTTCTTTTTGTAGATTATTACTTCTCTTTATATATTATCTATAATAATATGTATTTAAAAGTTATAACTCTCTTTGTCTAATCACTTGTTAACTCTCTACTAGTTTTCTCTATCTAACTTCATTATTTTTTTTCACATTTCTCGTACATTCCAACTTCTCTTGAGTTGTTCCATGCATATTATCTTTTAATTGCAATTTGTGTGCTTTATTTCTAGTATGTTTATCTCCTCTTTTACTCTATACCTCTCCAAGCATTGTTCCTTTTCATGCAATTACCTCTTTTTTGCCGTGTGTAAATTTATAACTTATTTTTTCTCCTTTTAAACCCTGTTATTTTGCCTGGTCAAATTCTCTAACTCATTTTTCTCTTTTGAAAGGTTTATGCTTTGTGGACCTTATGTTGTATCAAATTGTTTTTCTTCATGTTTGTACCATGCTTCATTTATTTGATTTGTTTTTTTTCAATGTTTTTTTACAAAGAAGGATAAGAATTTTTTGGATGTTTTTTTTCAAGAATTCTTGAATAAAACCCTATGCAATTGTTTGAAATTGCACATAGTCACAATATCATAACATGGTAACAAACTCACAAATGACATAAGATATACATGGTAAAACACCTGAGTAAGAGGAGAAACTCAATTATTTCTGAATCAACTATGTATAGTGAGGAGCTAAGGCCTTTTTGATAAAGCGGATACTTGCATGCTACTCACTCAATTATTTGCAAATCACTAGGCTACAACTCAATTAATTACGCTTTAAAAAGGTAGATGCTCCAAGTTAAAGTTATTTGAACTTGAGATCTATCGAGACATGGATAATTCGAGATAAGTTAATTGATGTAATGTCAACCTTATCTTGATAACTCAAATGCTTTATTTTGATCAAAATATATCTATTATAAATTAAATGTGCACAAATAATTAAACAATGTGCACACATAATTATGCACTAACACCCCCTATAAGATTGATTTGGAGTTAATGGGATGAAAGGAAGATTTACATGTTATCCCCCCATAAAGATGATTTCCTTCATCCTTATGAGGGATAAAAGAGGAGGGAAGTTGGATTTAGTGAGTTGCTTAGTGAAAATATCTACAACTTGATCATAGAATGACAAAATTGAAAGTTAATAACTTGATCATGAAAGCATTGTTGTATGTAGTGCACATGGATCTTAATACATTTGATGTGTTGGTGCTCGCCTAGATTGTGTGCAATGTGGATAGCACTCCCACTATCACACTAAAGGGTTGGTTGGATTGATCATCGAAGAAAAACCAAACTCTATGAGTAATTGTTGAATACAAAAACTTCATAACCAACATTAATAGTGCTTAGGTAATCTGCCTTTGTAAAACAAAGAATGATAGCATGCTACTCTTGATTGGTCCAAGTGATGGGACCCAAACCAAGGTTGAAAATTTAACCAAAAGTAAACTTCCAATCTTAACATCCCCTAAAAAATCTAAACTTATAAATACCATCGAGCAAGAAAATATCCCTTGATGTCAAACTAATAAGTACCCAAAATGTAGTGAAGGTATGCTTTCATGTGTTCCGATGAATTTCATGAGGATCCAACATGAAGTGAGAGACTAAACCAACAACAAAGGAGAATTTTGGTTGGGTATGGATATGGGTCGAGTACAAAAGACTTTGTACCAATTAATTATACAAAGTAGGGTCAACTTTAGGAGATGAACACTTAATAAAAAGTTTAATTTTTAAAAGTAAGGGTAGATTTATAGTATTTCATATAGAACGTTAAGAGTGTATTTAGGTTGGACAGAAAAGATCCCCTTTTTGGATTGTTGGATTTGAAGTCCAAGGGGGTATTGAAGAAGGGAAAAGACAAACATCTCAAATTGGGTCATAAGACTAGACTTCACACAATTGATAAATGGTCATCACTCCCAGCAATAAGTAACTTATCAACATAGAGAACAAGAATGAGGAGATCACCACTTACATTTCTTTTTTGTGGACATTGGGATCAGATTAACACCTATAGAAACTAAAACAAAGAAGGAAACTATACATCTTTTAATATCAAGCTCAATAAGCTTACTTAAGACCATAAAGTGATTTCTTTACCTAATAAATAAATGAATGGTCATCCTAAGCAAAATCAAGAGGTTTTTCCATGTGGATTTCTTCATTCAACTCCTTGTATAGAAGGGTGTTTTTAATGTCCATCTAATATACTTCCTAGAATTGAGAAATAGTGAGTGAAAGAACAAGTCAAATCAAATCCATATTTGCAATAAGGGCAAAAGTTTCCAGATAATAAATACATGAACCTAAGAGAAACATTTGGCAACAAGCTAAGCTTTAATTTTTTTCCACACTTTGATCTGTTGAAAATTCAGTTATGTGGGACCACTTGTAATGAACAATTTTATGGCCTTAAAGGAGAGGAACAAGAATTTCAATAAGAGTCCTTCCTTCATTTGTAACTTTTTCCCATTTAGGTTGATCACTTTCTTCTTTATAAGTTTGAGGACCTTCAATCTCAATGAGCTTGGCCATGAGAACTAAAGCAACTAGATAGAATTGTGATTAGTCCTACAAGAATTGAGTCATTACTTTAGGTATGGTAAATTGTCTTGTATTCTATACTCGTTAAGAAATGCAACTGGAGGTGCAAGATCATTAAACTAGATTTGAAGAGAAGGATAGGTATGTGGTATAAATATCCTATAGCCTTTCAGATCTTCAAGGCATTCAAATCATTCTGTAATCAAATAAATACAATATAATAAGCAATGGAACCATCAAAATAACATCTTGATGAAAATTATCTATTGGTTGAAAACAATTCTTCAATGTAGAATGTCAACATGGACGAAATCATGTTGAATGATCACTTTTCCACCAAATTGGTGCAACACTTGAAACTAGGTGGTGTCCATCATGTAGCACATAAGATTAATGAGGAAAATAAGGCAACACTCCCTAAATGTTATACGCAAATCAACTTAGTATGCCCAATGATCACATCAATCAGACTAAAAGTATAACTAAAATAGTTTGGATAGGCATCTATATTTATAGCACCCTCACACCTCTAAGGACTACAGTGTGTTAAAACACTTCCACTTTAGCTCCTAGTACCATAGCACCTCCAACTATGGAGTTGTTCTACATGTAACACTTCCACTCTAACTCCTAGCATCGTGATACCTCAAACTGTGAAGTATTATAACCCAATCAATTTCTAGGAATAAAAGATGGGCTTTATTACCCCCTAAAACTCAAGTGCACACATAACCTCCTCCACCTACTTAGACAAAGGTTGAGAAGTTTTTAGGTTGCTCCCACAAACCACATGTTAATAACAATTTCTCTTTCTCAAGGTAGAAAACAAAAAGTTTACAACCCCTCACTTAAGGTGGGATTGTCTTTTTGTCCTTTTAAATTGTAACAACATATCCCCAAGAAATTATTTTGGTTTTTCCATCCCATCATATCTCAATATACTTGACGTGAAATTGGATTTAGATGTAAAACTACTAAGGTCATAATCTGTGTATTTAGTGAATTAAGCTAGAACACCTTAGGCTCTAATCCCTAAATCAACTTGGGAAACATTTTTCAGTTGTTCTAGATCAATATTTCTATCCTAAACTCACAAAGTATAGATCATTCTAGTTATACCAGTTGAGCAAAGAGCCTTTACCATGGGCATGAATTTCACTACACGATTAACAATCATCTAGATTGCTCCCAAACATCTTATCTCAATTAGTGTTGGTCATGATATAAATAGATTTGCAAGAAATATTAGTTCATAAAAAAAACATCATATTACTTCACTAAGCCATATAACCATAGAACAACATGGATTGTAACCAAAATTGACATGTTGCATCTTCAATCCCTAAAGATAAACATTTTAATAATTCATGGATTCCAATCATAAATGATGCATAATAATATCATTTCATAGTTAAGTTCATAACATAGTATTATTCTAGTTTACTCACTAACATTATCCTAGAAGGGATATTTCCTTGTAAGTAAGTTATTGTCAAATAGGTAAGATTAAAGTCCTCTAATCAAATGAGATAATCAATCACATGTGAATTATAGCTCTTTCATTTGCAATAGTGACTTATTCTAGTCAAATGAGAAGAAAAAACCCTTGTGAAAATAATGGTTGGTCCACATAACATTCCAATCATATCAACACTCAATGGCACTCATGAATGGAATGTTTTGTGGTACCTTAGGTGGCACTAGGGCAAAATGGAAGAGGAGCTAGTAGATTCTGAAGAAGAGGAGGGCCTTCTAAATTCTACCTTCGTCACAAAAGAAAAGCTTGTGGAGATATGGAGGACTCACAAGCCTTTAATGGAGAGGTAAATAAGGGTCACAAAGAAGTTATAGAGTTCCATAAAACCTTAGAATTTCAACCCACATTCTAAAATACCTCCACGAACAAAGAAGGATGGTATATTCACAGCTAAGAAAGTGTCTTTAAGGAGAAAGTACACTAACAAAAGTTGGAAAGGATATTCTCTTAATGTGATTGATATTGGTGATCATATTGTTGAAGGAAAAGTTAATGGTGTTCCATTGGAGGAGTCATTCTTGTATTTGGTTGATGAAAGGAATGAAAACACTATTTATATAGAAGAACATGATTTATAAATCTTTGGAGACAACTTTGATGATGCACAAGGCTTAGACTTAGAGAGAGGTTTTAGGCCTCTATGATAGGTAGAGTTGGTAGGAAGTAGAAAGTGAGAAGGTAGGAGGAATGAAAATGAACAACTCTTAGATACTTCAATTAAAAAGAGGAAGAAAAAAAAGTTTGAGGAAGCAAAAGGAAAAAGATAAACTTGTACTTGGAGAAGACATGGGGATTGAAGATGTGAAATCACTAATGCAGAGGGATTTCACAGGGGAATTGTTTAAAGAAGATTCTTTGTGATGGTGAGTAGAGAAGAATTGGTATGAGAAATTCCAGTATGTGATAATGTTGCATACCCTAGTTTGTGGGTGGCTTATGTCTAGATATAGAACTAAAGAAAATGTAGAGAAGGCTTTGAGGAAAAGATGGTATTGAAGGCCATCATTGTTGTACATTAAATGTTAAAAAACCAATTGTAATCCTTAAAAAGAGACAAACTTCATGCAACCTATGTGGGTAAAGATGCTTGAGCTCCTTCTCGAGTTGTGCACTACCAATATACTAATAGCTCTTGATAATGGTTTGGGAAAATTCATTGACTTTGAAGCATATTTTCAATTCAAGGTGGCAATGAAGCAAGTGAAAATTGTAGTGGGTACAAACCTCAAAGAGGACTATCCAAAGAAGTAAATAGTTTGGGGGAGCTAAAAGCTAAGTCAAACTTCTGATTTTTTTTAAACCAACCTAGATCCATATTAACTTCGGATCTATCAAACTCCAAGAGGGATCAAATCTCTTTTCACTCTAAAAGAGGTTTGCACCTCAAGAGAGAGATTTGATCCCTCTGGGTTGTTGGTAGATTCAGAGTTAAGATGGATCTAGGCTTGTTGTAAGTACTAAGTTTTTATGTGCTTATTAATTAAATTTAAAAATGTTTAGAGAATCATTAATAGTTGTTGCCGAGGCAAGGCTCTAGCAATCAATTTGTGTGTTGATCACTATTAGTTTAGCATTGACCAATACAAATTACAATGTTTAACTTTGAAAAATAAATATTTATTTTTCAATATTAAAAAAAAAACCATTGTTTTTCAAACATTTGATTAGATCATAACTTGAAGGTGTTATTGCATCATTTTCACAATATAACCATGTGAATAATTGCCTTACATATTTTATGCCATAACTTATGGATATGGTTGCAATATTCATGCATGATTTTTACGTATTTATGTAGTGATTTGTTTTATCCTTAAGCTTTGTAGGAAAACCGTCCAAAACTGAAATCTTTGAAAATAGTTCATGCTTAAGTAAATAACATATTTACTATTAGTTCTTCCCATCATAATTTAAGCAAGTCTTTGCATAAAAAATGGATAGAAATAAGATGTAAATAGATATACTTACTAGGAATTGCTTCCCACCATTATTTATGTTTTTCTCAAATCTTATGTAGGAGTAAAACATACTAGTGGTTACTGCCCACCAAAAGTTATACAATTTCTTCTACGTGAACAAGCAATTTACTTATCCACTTAACATCTCTATTTATTAGTTCTTACAATATAACAAAATGAATTTTATTATTTTGATTACTTTTAACTTTTTATTATTAATTGATCCAACATTTAGATGTTTACACTCATTTACGGATACTAAAACATCTCCCTCGTATTCTTTTTAATTGATTTGGCATATAAATGTTAAATGTTTACAAACATTTACACCACTACAACATCGCCCCCATGTTGGGTTTTAGAACGCCTCTAGGTGCAATCATATTTTAAACGTTTAAAGTGCCATGAGGACAAGTTTGGAAATAATGCATTTAAAGAAATTATTGGAGGGGTTTGGAATAATAAATAGAGTCACTTCAAGACAATCCAAAAGCCCTAGAGAAAGAACTTACAAAAGTAAAATAATATGGAAATTAGGTTCCATTAGAAATTCAACTTGGGAAGCTTAGACCATATGGAAGAAGAAGTAGAGAGTAAATTGGTATATCATAAGAGAATGGAATCACATGGCATATCAAGTAAGTTTTATTTGAAGGTGCTAGAATCCTTATAAGTAGTTAGAAAGGAAGAAGTTTTTTTCTTTTATTTTTTATTATGGAATACATATCCCTAGGAACTTCATTGGTTACTTCCCCTCATTCCAAGGAGCAAGCTTGATGATTTTTAACACAGGGATCAAGGCCATAAAAGGAGGAAGCTACAAGAAAATCTCTTGGAAAAGGTATGAATTTGATCAATTTTTATCATAGTCCTTTGTCTATTGTAATACGTAATGAACAATCCATTAAAAAAACAACCCAAGTAGGAATGGATTATTGGATAAGGAGTCCAAGCAAACTAAGAAACTTCACAATAATAAAGAACTAGAGTAATGATATGGCTTTCTAGGCCTTAGGGTAAGAAATTCAAAGAATCGTTAAGTCTTTACTCTTTCCCAAAAAGTGAGTATATCTTTTATGTGGGGATCCCAATCCTTGATCAAAAGGAAATAAATGATCAAGGTATGGTTTTAGGTTGAAGAAATATTATGATCATACTAAGGACATGGATATTGAGGGAGGTTTGGCCTTAGAAATTCGTCATTCATTAGCAATGGGTCATAAATCCTACTTTACTCTTTCAAAAAATAGATCCAAAAAAAAAAGTGAAGGAAGACAAGCAACTAACCATAAAGAAGGCCTTATAGGAAGGATGACCTCAAAAAATGTGAAACCATAATTGTTATATCCATGAATTGAGAGGCATAGGAGGTACCCTAGAATTTTCCTAAAGAAAACGTTCTCTAATATAAGAAGGATCTTACATTGTGTTAGGAAATAATGTGTGTGGGAGTTTGAGGCGGGGGGGGGGGGGGGGGGGGGGTTGGGTTGTGCAACGCAAGTTGTGTCAATTTTGTCTTCATGCTTGAAAGATTCATCCTTGAGCTTGAGGTTAATAGAATCAAAAGGAATATCTAGAGGCATAATAACAGGACTAGGAGAATCTCTAGAACTTATTTCTTTGTCTACTTTAAATGTTACCATACTAAAATAGTTTAAGTGCATGGAATTAAGAAAAGCCATTAATGTAATCAACCTTTATGGCCCATATGGAGAGAAAAAACACCGATGAAGTAACTTAAAATTCTAAGTTTTTGTGGGAAAAGACAATGCCATTATATGGAATGATATAAATCCAAACGTGAAGGTTGGAGAAGTATGGAGGTGTAAAGCAAGATTAGAACCATTGGTAAATTTTTTCACTCAATTGTTTGGGACTTTGTAATGTTGAACATATTCAGTTAGTTCCTACTTAGAGAAACTCTAGTATTGGTAGTGAAGGAGGTTCTAATAGGATAGATGGACTTTTAATAGTTGAAAAAATAATGGAAGAGATAGAAAGGCTATAATATTTGGTAGGGGAAGGTAGATTCTTAGACCATCTGCCTATCCTACTACAAATAAAGAAAAGTGATCAAAAACTTTTAATCCCTTTTAAATTCAACCATAAATTGTTGGAAGAGGAAGGATTTAAAGAAACGCTTATGCAAAATTTGACCAAGTTTGAGCCAAATACACTAGAAACAACAATGTACCCTTTTGCAGTAAACTTGAAGAATAATAATAAAATTGTGGTAGAGTAGGCAAAAGGAATGGCAACGGAAGCTAAAAAATATCTCAAGGAGGTAGAAGAGTAAATAAAACAAATATATGAAGGTAGAATCCCTAGAAGGAATAAAATGGAAATCCTTGGAGAAAGAAGAGGCATAATGGAGCTTAAAGAGTAGAGTTATTTTGTTGGTAGAATGGAGCCCCCCGAAAAAAACATAATTATTCCAAGCATCAAAAGAATATAAATACCATTTGGGAAATAAGAAAGCAAGAAATATCAATGGCTATAACTTTTCCAAAGACAAAAGAAGAAAGAATAGAGTGCTTTAAGTTATGATTCCAAGAACCTCCAAGGGAAAACAAAATAAAGATTCTAAAAGTGGCATTGAAAATTTGGAAATTGATATATCAACAATATAACTAGGAATTAGAGGCATTAGAGGCATTAGTAAATAAGGAAGAACTCGAAGTTATTTTACACTTTTAAAAAAAGGTAAATATCTTTAGGCCATATGGTCACAACATAATTCTATTTAGGTCTTGTGATTTCGTAGAGGAATAATTGTTGAGGGTAATAGAAGAGTCTAAAATCTTTGGAAAGAATTTGGGAGGTCTAGGGAACTTCTTTGGGATCGGAAAATGAGAAAAGGCAGGGGATCCCCTAGTCAAATGGAGGAAAATAGAAAAAACAAATAAGGTTGTGGCATAGAGCTTAAAGAATATCCATCCTTTTGGTCAAGCTTTAGCAATCAAAATCTTGTGGAGATGCTACACAATGAGAGATTGTGGTGCAAGGTGATGAAGTAAAAATATATAGCTCCAATGATTTTGGAATATTAGATTAGACAAGAATAAAAGTATTATAATGGAGCATCAGAGATTGGGGAAGAAATAGTGAGAGCATTTCCCTTACTAGGGAAATGGTGAGCATGGAAAGTGGGAAAAGGTAATATCAAGCATGGAGAGGACTTGTGAATAATTTACTCTAAAATCTACATACTCTCGAAGCCATTAAAAATTATCGTAGAAATTATGGGTTTCATCACTTATCATATACAACAAATCCTAGTTCAAATTTTAAATGAAATCAAGGGTGGAAAAAATTATATAGTAATTATATAGTTGGGCCTAAAAGAATAATCCATGGAAGAATTCAATTAACTCATTCTTATCTTAAATCAAAGTGATACACAACTCAAGGATAAGGAAGATCTAATAACATGTCTAAATAACAAAGCCTTTGGGATATTCACTACAAAATTAATTATAAGGCTGAGATGGAGGAACAAATACAAGAGGAGAAGGAATGGTGGTGGAAATCTATATGGAAGTTGAACTATCCCTTAAAATTGGGATTTTCCTTTGATTGACACTTTCAAATAAAATTCTTACTTGGGATAATCGCTAAGGGATGTCTTCACTTGAGCTAGACAGGTGTATCCTATGCAAATCTGCAGATTCAATATGTTGTTTATTAGGTAATTTAGAATGAGGTTCTAAATTTGATGGAAGGTAAAGGAAAATGGAATAGAGAAACTACCCTTGAATGCTTTGGTGATTGCTACAAGGATAAGTTAGTCGATGAGCATGAGGCTTTGCCATGTCTTATTGCATGGAAAATTTGGCTTACCAAGAATAAAATGACATTCCAAGGTAAAGCAATCTTTCAAATTCAAGTTTACCATGAATTTGTGTATGTAAGAATCTACAAACAAATGAAAGCTAAGAAACTTAGAATTATAAACAATGTGGACATAGACGAATCAAAGGTGTATAGATTTTTTGATGTCACTTGTCAAGGATCCCCAAGCATGCGTGGATTAGAGGGTATTTTATCCCTAAATTAGAATCATTTTATTTCTTTTAAAGTTGATGTTGGTCAAAGGACTAATAATAGAGCTAATTTTATGATTTGCGGATTCTTCTCAAAAATGCATTAAATAGAGGGATTCCAAATCTCTAGATTTTGAGGGACTCCAAGATGATTACAGATTGGTAAAATGGACGAATAGGGTAGAAAATTCAATTCTCATCCCAAATATGGCCAGAGTAGATGAGGAGAGGAACAAGTTCTTATTTGTATCCTTCTACCATGCTTATAAATTAGTTAATGAGAAGGCACACAAGTTCCTCTAAAGCAACTCTACTTCTGTAGGATAACTTGCTTTATGAGGTTGAAACAAATGAGGAAGGAGTCCAATTTAAAAGAAATTAGTCAATCTACTAATTCTTATCTAGAAGATGAAGAATATATAATTGTTGCATTTGTTGTTTTATTTTTATTTTTATTTTTAATGTTTTGAAAGTTTTAGCCAAGGGTTATGGGGAAAATGTAATATTATTCTCTAGATGCTAGTGATATTTTTTTGAAAGAAATATAATATTGACACTATGTAAGTGTTAGTTATACACATGATATCTACATTCATATTTCTGCCAAAAATAATGAATATAAGTTTTTATTTCCTTGGAAAATAAATACATCAATCATCACCTAACATGGTAGTTGTCTTAAGAATGTGTTCAGAGAAAAGATCATTCAACCAAGGTATTATGAACTAAGCAACCACATACATATGCATGATCAAATGAAAATAACATCATCATAAAAATGTATTTTTGGTATATGCCACATAAGAATGCCTCATGATGTATGCAAGGAGAAGGAATCAAGTGATGTCAACATAGTTCAATAAAAAAATAACTAGGTGTAGTAGATTCAAGGTGTTTCATAGTCCCATATTATGTTTTCTCTCATCTTCAACTCTAATTCAAGCAATAATAATAAAGATAAATAAAACTTAACACATAAGCATAATCATCACACACCCCTTTTATATCATAATATAACTTAGAGACTATCAATGTAATGTTACCTCAAGTCAACCCCAAGTCAAATATGTTAAGTGGAAAGGGAAAGTTAAGTTTAAAGTGGAGTATTGCACATACATCAATCATTATTAGGTTTTGTTTCTTTGTGCTTTTCATTTGGAATATGGGCCTAAGCCTTATAACCAAAATTTTTGAAATGGCTTATAACAAGCCTGATACTAGCCCAAGTTTTTTCTTGGAATTACATTTATTACTACCATCATGGGAGTATGATTCAAAATGAGATTAATGTAGTTGATTGCTTCATCCTAAACTCGAGGAGCTAGATTTTTAGATTGAACCATACAATTTGCAATTAATTTAAATGTGGGTTTATTGTGTTTAACTTCACCATTTTGTTGTGGTGTGTAGGGCGGTATGTTTCATTTGACTGCCATGTGTCAAGCAAAATTTAATGAAGTTTCTATTGACATATGTCCCACCATTATCAATTGAAATCCTCTTGATTAGGTGTCCAAATAGATTTTCAACTAGTGCTTTGCAAGGGACAAGAATATTGAAAACTTCAATTTTTAGTTTAATGAAATAAACCCATGTGCATCGAGTGTAATCATCAACAAACTTGAGAATGTACCATGCACCTAAAAGATATGAAGGGGGGAACGGTCCATTTATGACACTATGAACTGATTCTAATGGTGGATATGCTCATCATTTTTAGTTGGATGGAAATGAGTATTGTGATGCTTACCTAACACACAACAACGAGACACACCATTATTGCAAGAGGTAAGGGGCAAGGCATGCATAATTGAAATGCTTTGAGAGTTCTTGCAAGTAGAAATAGTTCAAATGACCAAAACACTCATGCCAAATTTGGTGGTGGTGGTAATCCTTGAGGATTTAAAGTTGTCAAGCGTGTATATCTTTGAGAATCAGCAACATGACTTAAAGCTAGTGTGATGCTAAGCTATTTGTATATCTTAACAAGTAACACTTGTGCATTTGTATTGTGTAGAGATCACACTTTGTACCTAATATTAGAGAATGCATTTTTCATAGTATACTCTTCATATGTGGTTATAGTTTGTACTCTATCCTTGGAGTGCCAAGGCATGGGGAAAATCCTCAGAAGACAAAGGATCACTGAGAATTGGATTTACATCAACATAGTAAAGGAGTAATTGGCATTGAACTATATTGCAAAAGAAAAACATGGAGATGGGTTCAAAACATACAGTGGTGGAATCAATAATTGATTCCAAGCTTCTATCTAATGGGAGTAATGACAAGTATTGGTGACAAGGTTGTTGGATTCTCTTAAGAAGAGGTAATTTACCTTGATGTTACTCTTACTTTAGGTTTTTGACAAAAAACAGGAGATCACCTCCCTCGGGTTGTTGCTTATATTATTTGTGGTTTTGAGATGGATGGAAGGGATTCCCGTGTTGATAATTTGATGATAACCCTTTATGGGTAGCTATTATATTTGTACCTACATTGTCTGAGGAATGAGACAAAATATTGATAATAAAAAAATGTCATAAGTGCATAAAAGAAATAATGTAAAGTCATATGCAAAGAGTTTAATTATCTTTAAATGGCAAAAATAATCGTTGGACTACATCATGAGAAAAAATGTCATGCTTTTATAATAGTGAGGTCTTGTATTTGTATTATTTACAATGTCGTTTCACCTAGAGTCATGCACTTTCATCATATGTCCAATACCATGTGTTACAAAAACCATGAGCGAATACCATAAATCACTATGGCAAAAGCTAATTGCACAATTATATTTTTATTTTGTTTTCTCCCACCTCTTGAATAACATGGGTGGATACCATGGTTGAACAAAACCATGAGATTGGAAACCACCAATATTAGAAAACAATTATTGACCGTGGTAATTTGATGGAAAAGGTAGATGACCACCAAACCACAAGATTGGTATTTCAATATCAATGAGTTGAGATGTATGTAAATGTTTTTTTCTGTTTTTTGTTTTTGTTTTTTGTTTTTTTTGTTTTTTGTTTTTTGTGTTTTGTTTTGTTTTTTGTTTTTTGTTTTTTGTTTTTTGTTTTTTGTTTTTTGTTTTCTGTTTTCTGTTTTCTGTTTTTGTTTTTGTTTTTTTTCTTTTTCTTTTTCTTTTTCTTTTTCTTTTTCTTTTTCTTTTTCTACTTGCGTTGCAAGATGCTCTAAACAACTTTAATTTTATTCCAACATATTTTGTCTCATGAATTTGACTTTAGAGAGTTAGAGTTTTGACAAGTTAGTGTAATTGATGTCTCCCTTGCTCTAAAGTGATTTCAAAGTTTGTTAAAAGAAAATATCTAGGGTTGTGTTGCTTTAATTTAATAAAAGAGATTTGTTATTTTTTGGAAGCCCTAATAGAGGGGAAGTTTAAGATGAAGCCATCAACTTGGTTTGATGGTGTATACCAAGTTGCCTTGTTTTTTTCTCCTTTCATGATCACCGTCTAGAGGTTGAGTCACAGATGGCTTAATTGATTTCTTTGAAAGGGACACACTTTTGTGAGCAATGATTATTTAAATGATGAGGTGCGCAAACCTATACTCATGGGAGTGACTCTAGCAGATGCTTGTAGAGTAGGTATGATGTTGATTTCATCAATCCTGATGGAGGAATATTCTTGTAGTTTTGTGAAGGTATAAGATTTACAAGTTGTAGATTCAAGGGGAGTTGATTGGTGTTAGGAAGGACACTTGTAAGAGGGAGCATCAACACGTATGGTTTCTCTAAAAACATTTCCATGTAGCTTGGAGAATTCCAGGTCTCTTAGTCCCTTGATGATGCTAGATGGACATATCGATTGATCAGTTTGAGTGGATGCTTGGTCTTTGATAGAGAGTTAGCAAATTGTACTCTGCTAGGAGGCCATTATCTTATGTGACATATTGAATAGTCTATTGGGTGCACATAATGGGGGATTTAATTCTTACGTAAGAGAGGTGCCTACCAAAGAGAATGAACGATAGGCACTTGGAAGAGGAAACTTATCTCTAAGAGCATGGGACCATGTGACATACACTTTGGATGTTGGATACTTGATTTAAGGATGCTTGGGTTGAGGAGCATATTTCATGGAGGTTAGTTGTGGACTCAAACACCCACATTGAAGAAAGAATTAGAGAAAGTAACTAACGTTACATACATGATGAGGAGAATTAGGCATAACATGACATGTGGAACATAGCTAGAGGATGATCATCTTACATGAGGACACATGGAGAATGAACCGTTGTGTAATAGGCAATGTTTAGATTGATTTCTTTGAAAGGGACACACTTTTGTGAGCAATGATTATTTAAATGATGAGGTGCGCAAACCTATACTCATGGGAGTGACTCTAGCAGATGCTTGTAGAGTAGGTATGATGTTGATTTCATCAATCCTGATGGAGAAATATTCTTGTAGTTTTGTGAAGGTATAAGATGTACAAGTTGTAGATTCAAGGGGAGTTGATTGGTGTTAGGAAGGACACTTGTAAGAGGGAGCATTAACATGTAGGGTTTCTCTAAAAACATTTCCATTCAGTTTGAGTGGATGCTTGGTCTTTGATAGAGAGTTAGAAAATTGTACTCTGCTAGGAGGCCATTATCTTATGTGACATATTGAATAGTCTATTGGGTGCACACAATGGGGGATTCAATGCTTACGTAAGAGAGGTGCCTACCAAAGAGAATGAACGATAGGCACTTGGAAGAGGGAACTTATCTCTAAGAGCATGGGACCATGTGACATACATTTTGGATGTTGGATACTTGATTTAAGGATGCTTGGGTTGAGGAGCATATTTCATGGAGGTTGGTTGTGGACTCAAACACACACATTGAAGAAAGAATTAGAGAAAGTAACTAATGTTACATACATGATGAGGAGACTCAGGCATAACATGACATGTGGAACATAGCTAGAGGAGGATCATCTTACATGAGGACACATGGAGAATGAACTGTTGTGTAAGAGGTAGTGTTTAGATAACAACTTGTTGGGTATCACACCACCTTGGAGAAGGGGTTGTTAATCCCAAGGGGCATCATGCCTGGAGGATGAGCCACCTTGGGGTTGGGTAACACCCTAGAGTTACACTTTTCATCCTTTTATAAGCGCTTCATGTGGGGTTTCCCTGTTAACTTAGGTCTAGAGTTGTATAGACCTAGTCCATGTTTCAAGTTAGCATCTCTCACCTATAATATATAAAAGGAGGATAGAGCCTTTGTCATTACTTACTATCAATGTACTCATTATTCTTTGTACTTATCTTAGAGAAGTTTTGCTAGGATAATGACCTAGGAATTGTCATGTATACCCTATAAGAGGCATAAAGATGAATGCTAGTGTTAGGGATGGGCTTAAAAAAATCACATTCTAATTTGTATTGTAGAGGTTGTAGCTTTTGCTATGAAACAAGATGAGGCAACACTGAGGTTGAAACCCCAGAGAACACATGAAGAAAATATTTAGTTATTTAGGTGATATTGTAGCATTGTTCTTTTGTGCTGCATGAAGGTTAGAGCAAAACCATGGAGTGCTAGATGAGTGGGCTTGATTGATGATTGGAGGAGTCTTATGCTTGGTGTGATACCTTGTTTGGAAGTGTAACATCCTTGGTGAAAATTCCATGTAATAAAAGTTAATAAAGGAAAAATAATAACCATGATTGATGGGACACTTATTCTAAGATGAATGTTGGGAAAACATGTAGTGATGGGGATCAATGGTGGTTGATTAATGGCTAAGGAAATTCACAAAGGAAATGGCAAAGGCTTTGTAAAGGAAAAATTGCATTTTGGCACATTTATTTATTAAAATAATGGAAATTAAAAGAAAAGCGAGGTGAAAGTTCATAGGTTACATGTGAGGAGGAAAATGAAGGAAAATAATGGAAAACGAAGAAAATAGAGGCCTCATTAATAAAAAGGCTTATGAGGATCAGTTCACAGACTTTTGTCAGTTCATTTTGGAGCTCTCTCTCATTCTCTCTCCTCAAATTCTGGACACTAGAGTTTTCTTAGAGTACTCTTGGAGGAGTGTGGGCATACTTGGAGTTTTAGAGCAAGAAGGCAAAGGAAGAGTAGGAAAGCCCAAGAGGACATTGGGATCAGCAACTACAATGTGTTTTGCATGCAAGTACTAAGTTGCATGTATGTTTTCGTCACTAGTTTTGGCATGCATGGCAAATACATATGGTTTATTTTTCATGATTTGTCATTGGCATGGAGGTTTTCCTGGATTGACAGTGGATTTGCCTAGCCTTGCCATTTCCTAGACAACCATGGTATTGCGGATTCATTTATTTATTTTTCTAGTTGGTTCTCATGTTTCCTTTAGCTTGGGTTGAGTTACTAGTTCCTGGAGCCTTGGTTGGATAAACACTCTCGAGCCATGTAATAGCTTGGGTTGACTTACTAGTCCTAGAGCCTTAGTTGGAAAAATTCTCTGGAGCCCTTGGTGGGTTGAGTTACTAGTCCTCGAGCCTTGGTTGGAACAAACGCTATGGAGCCCTAGAAGGCTTGGGTAGAGACTAATCTGGTGATGGTTTGTGATGTCCGACCGTGAGGTGGAATCACTATTTGATGGGTTGAGGTGGTTTGGCCTTTGGAAGCCCTAGATGGTTTTTATTGATGTGTTTTATGAGGTCCCACACTCATGCTTGAATATGGCACGAGGGTGACTGATTGAAAATATCTTTGGCTCAACCATGTCTATGGTCGGGTGGTTTGTGGAAATCCCGAACCTAGTTGGCCTTAATATGAGGTTATTTCTCCTTGTTAATTCATGAGTATTAGACTGGTTTATATGAGGATTATATGGTTGTTGTTTCCTTGGTATTTATGTTGATATTATGCTATTTATGAGCATGTATTATGACAATGGCTATGTATGGCTCTCATCATGTTTTTACTTGTAAATGAATGAACATTGTATTTATGGCCTAATAGATGAAATTGCAACTAATGTGTTGAGGCATTGATGCTTCTTAGAGATTCTCAGATAAGTATGATACCTCGATGCTTAGTTATGTTATTAAGACCTGTAGCTTTGATGTTTGTGACATGTTTGACAAAATTCGTGCCATGGCTATTAAGAATCTGGTCTAGTCCTTGCCAATGTTTTTGTAGATGTAGCATTGTTCCACTATGAAATTTCATTTTTGAAGGCGTCATTGAGTTATGGGCAGTGACCTGGGCTGTGGGCCTGAAAAAATGGCACAAATATTAAAGTCGTAGGCAAAGCACAGGGGGAAAAAGTCCCCAAACGCTCGCTTGCCCTTGCTGTGGGAGTCTAGAGCCTCTTGGATGCATGTTGGTCCATATCAAGGGAGCATCCAGGGGTTTGATGCATTAAAACTTTAGTTGGTCTCACGAAATGGTTACCTAAGTGGTTGGGACTACTCCTTGGAGATTTGTTGCTGATGTGGAAGATCTGTGTGATGTGTTCTATTGGTTCCACTTCCTTAACTGACACATAGGGAGTCGAATCATATCATAGTAACTTCTCGTCACATGTTTACCAGGTTGGCCGATTACTTGGGTAGATGTGGGAGGAGGGTGTTACAGGAAGAAGACTTATGTATTACATTATTGATGGTCCATGGAGGCCTTGAAGCTTGTGTTAATGCAAGAGTTTAAGATCTAGGTTTCAAGGACTCAAACCCAAGGATGAACATAAAAACTTGGAGGGTAGTGCTAGAGTTGTCTTCTAAGCCTTAAACTAGTGTGGTGCAAGTTGGCTAGGGTTTGTAAATCTCGAGGAAGCTAAGAGTTCTAGTGTGGAGACCTAAATAATCGCGAGGAGCGTTATTTGGATTACTTGGAGGTTGTTGTGATGTCATGATTGATGGATCCTGGTGAGATGCATTTCTTTAAAAAGTAGAAATTGCATGATGTCTTAATGTGATGTCATGTTTAGCGGAGTTTGAGGTGCATTACTTTGGAAAGTAGTTGTCATGTGATGTGATGATGCACTTGATGTAGATTTGTGTGATACAAGTGATGGAGAAACTAGCTTTGATGAGTTGGATGTTAGGGTTTCTTAGTTAATGTGATGATATATTGATGTGGTTTCCCTAACTATGTTTGGAGAGATTTCTGTAGTAATCCTAGCTTGCGATGAGTTAGTGGAATATATATAATATATATTAGCTCATTACAAGTTATTGCTATGTATTGATACTTTGTTCTCACGCTATATGAACTGTACATTGTCATCCTAGATTTTTGTACTCACAAATTAGACTTATAGCTTTTTTTAATAATGATTATAGAAGTTAGTAATGTTGGTTTATCATGTTGATTTTATATAACAATAAGCAAAATTACTTGGTTTAATCAACAAGTAAAGAGAAACTAACATGGTAGATTTGTAACCGATATAAATATATTGTAATACATTATATTCAAATATGATTTGCACTTGGAGATGTTTCCTGGAGGGTTGGTAATCATTTCCAATTTTGCATGTGATTTGATGTTTGTTTCCTTGAGTTGTTTAGTTGATTGGTTATTGGAGAAATCAATTATGTGAGGATGTAATTGATAAATCAAATTCAACTATAAGACTAAAATTTTACCAATAAATAGTCTAATAAATCCTAAGTAAGTAGGATTGAAATATGAGTTGCAAAAGAGTGCTAAAAAAATCCTAGGAAACACTCGACTCGTGGGTTTTCAACAAAGTTAGTTTGGAAAAAATATAAAAAATCCAAGTGCAAAACCCTATAGATATTCTCACTGTAGATTAAACAGATTATGCAATGTACTAAAGCAAAATACTTAATCTACTTCTACAATCAAAATTGCGGAAGCTTAATCAATTTTGAGCAAGATCAAACAGAACACATATAACAAAGAAGAAGATTCAATCACACATGAAATGCAAAAGAATACTCTGAGGAAAGCCTCAACTAAAAACCCCCCTATCTGTATTATCATACAAGTGGAAATATCTCAGGATTACACAAAGCTTTAGCTCTCAAGTTATCCAGCTCTCAGTACAATCCCTCACTGCTACTCATAGACAGAATAGACGACACATATGCCTTCTTCTTTGTCCTCCAAGCCTCCTATTTCCTTACGTAGTTTTCCCTGGGTCCTCCAGCTGTAACCTGTGTGATTCTCACCTTACACACTGCTCTGACCTCTGTAGTAACTACGCAATCCTCAAGGAATGAATTCCTTCTGCATGCAAGAGATATTCACATGGGAATATTCTAGCAACTGATAGTACATTGTCCCTGCCTTTAATCTCAAATGGGTCTTTGTTTGAACTGACATGCATTGGTTATTTATGAGAGAATATTCATTTATCTGGAGAACACTAGTTGCATGCATGCATGCATTAACTGACTGAACTCACAAGTAGTTCCACAAACTGATTGGAACTAATTTAACTGGACTTAACTCAGTTAACTGAGCTAACTAGTTACAACTCAAATACAACTCATCCTTATCTCCTTAATTAAGGGATAACTTCCTCAATCAAATGGATAATTGTTGCATGTCTTCACAAAGACTTCATGTTTGAATTTCACCAACTAATTAACTCAAGATGAATTAATTAATTATTTTTCAAATAGCTGGTGAGACTAAATTCGAATTTTAATTCAAGGACAAAATAAAATTGGAATATATCCTGAAATGTTATCGTTAACAAAGCTATTTTTAACATTTCTATTTTTAGCATTTCTTGTTGCTATTTTTAACACTCCCTCTCAACAAGAAAGGAATTCAACTCAATCTCGATCCTGAACCTTTGGAATGTTCTGCATGCAACACTTCTCTAAAGTGTTGTTGCTCCAGCAACTCTAGAAACAAAAAGAAAATATATCCAACCTGAATCAGAATGATGCCTCTGTCATCAAAGTCTCTAACTGTTATTGCCTCTATCGACTGAAAACTCTGCACCTCTATGCTCTTCAGTATCTGACTGCTCTAGCCTCTGTCACTTTGATCTCTGACTGCATCAATCACACTGATTCAACAAATCCTACGGGGTGCCTTGAATTTCCACATAACACTCTTAGAGTGGTACACATGGAACTAATTAGCCACATTGATGTACAAACTGAGGTGGCAAAAGTTGATTTATCAGTGCTAAATGGGTCTAGAAAGTGTTTATGTGGTGCCTTGTGGTGAGGCCATGTATTATTGTCTGTGTGTTGAGGTGTTTTTAATGTGGTAGTGTTAGGTGATGCCACATGATAATTTGTTAGAGGGCACATGGCACTATCTACATGACAATATGTATTGTAGTGCACATAGGAGGATTAGTTAGACATTGACGACAAACAAAGGCATAGCTTATGATTCATGTGGAGGAGGTTATCCAATGGTCGTTAGGGGCATGTGCAATAAAGAAATGAGGAAACATCTATTGTATTAATAGTTGTTAGTGGCAGTACCAAAGGACGAAAGGGTGGAGTAGCAAGGGTTTAGGAGGAGGTGATCAATGATGGTAGTAAAAAATTAACATGAAGGTATTAGGGCATGTGTTTCAAAGGAAGGGGGCTTGGGACCAACATTTAGTGTGGATAATGAATGGGAGGAATTGATATAAAGGTTTGCAAGAGTTATAATAACATGTGGATTAATAAGGACAGGGACAAGTTGCAAGTTGATAGGTAGAGGGTATTTTTGGTAAGGAAAAAATGGGTTAGTGGTTGTTATAAGGATACCAATGGAAAGAGAAAGGTTTGCATTGGAGATGATGATTATACAAGAAAGAGGGAGTATGGAGATGGAAAAAAACACTACAAAAACTTGTACTTACATGGATAAAAAGGTTCAAAGAAAAATGTTAATAAAAAAATGCGAGAATTAAAAACGTCAAAACAAAACTTATAAAATCTCGATTTGGAGCATCTTGAACCTAATTTTGTCGAAACAAGAAGTGGTTCTAATTAATTTGGTCACTCCAAAATCAATTATATAGACATGTTTGCACCAAAAAACACAAGAATGTGTGGATTTGAAAAGTGTACACATAACCTATTTGCAGAAGTCAATGATCTATTCCATTCAATAATCATACTTTTGTTCTAGTTAAATTATCATGGGGGAACTGCTCAAGCACTTCCCCTCATTTTGAGGATGGTACCCAAAGTAAATCTTATATTCTTTCAAGTACACCCCCAAATCCATAGTTCATGAATAGATTGTATATAGCTCATAAACAATTGGTTCTCTAAGAACAAACATGTCACAAATTGGGACTTGAACCTAACTAGGGAGGGTAACAACTTTTCCTCACAACCACTCAAGTCAAACCAAACTGTGAATAAACATTGTATAATGTAAAACAACTCCAATATCATGTTTGAAATTTCACCTAGACTAAGATCATAACATAATAAAAGACTCATAAATGGCATAGGATGTATGTTGTGAAATCTTGAAATGGAATATCCACTAAAAAAGGGGGAACAAATAATTATTTCTCAATCAACCAAATCCTTATCCTTTTTCTTATAAAGCATATGATTTCATGCTATCTACTCATTTGTTTACAATTCGTTCAACCATGAATCAACTATAACAATCCAATTTCTTAATCTCATGTATGCAATGTAAATACTTTTATGAAATATATACTGGTTGAGTTATGGGACACATGTTCCCGAGATTGAGGAGGGTAATTACTTGGGATTTCAATTATTGTGGCAGCTAAGGAGGCTGGTAGGTATGCATTCTAAATGAGTTGGATAATTCCATTAAGAGGAGGTGAGACAAGAGGAAAAGGGCCATACTTCCTTGGAGGAAAATGCAAGCATGAGAGGACAGCGTCAATGAGAAGTTATGCCACAACCTGTAAGTGAAGAGGGGGTCATTGGGTTGCAATTAAAAAGAAAAGAAAGGGGGAGATGTGGAACAACCCCACAGGCGAGGAAGGTTCTACACAACCTATCAGAAAACATGGGAAGAACCACCATGGACGAGAGGGAAAAGAGAGAAGAGGCAGAATAGAGGCACGGGATCACAAAGAGTTCAACATCATCATGAGTTGAGAAAGAGCACAACAATGACAAGGAAGGAGACAAATTTCGTTGACAAGGAGTGAGTGGGGAAATCGCTTCCAGGTGGGGAAGAAATTGCCTCTCGAGTCCCCAATATCTAGAGGGTGGAGATGGCGATTCTTAGGAAATCTTGAAAGGGCTAGGGTTGAGGAATTATTCTTGGAAAAAATAAATTCTTGGAGGATTTCTGGATTATATAATAGACTAACATGTTGCTACCAATGATATAAAGGCATTGGAATAATGTGTAAGAATATATGTTAAGTTACAACACTATTAGCATGGTCATTCTTCTTCTTTATTGAAATATGTTGATTTTGTTGACTCCAAGCTTGTGTTGCCTTGTTGTGTTACAAGGTGGTAGTATGGAGGATTTCCTCTTTTGTCCTCATTGAATTGTTGTTTATATAAGAGCCTTCTTCAAGCCTTCAATGATGCATACCCTAGTGTTGGGTTTGTACATATACGTTATTAATGGCTCAACTTAATAAATTTACATCTGGTGTTGTGTGAGGCACAACCTCACGAGCTTGAATGAATTAACTTAAAAGTTCCAACATTCCATACAAATTTGCATCCTTGCTAAGTGCTTGTTAATGTTGAAGTCTCAAGGTTGAGTGTGTTGTCTCTGTGCAGAGATGGCATAGGAAAATCCCTACTCACATGACTAGCTTTAGCCATGGTGATCAACTTGGTTGGTACTCTATTGTGGATATTCATATATTAGGGCACTTTTGGGATTAAGTTGCTTGCAATTCTCATTCAATCAAATGAGATGATTGCAAACTTGTGTTACTGTTGGTTAAGTGGTTGTGCTTATGGTCCATGCTTATAATTGAACTTAACGAGAGAATTTCTTGTTCCTTTTAGTGTTGATTCCTTAGCATCCTTTTGGGCATCATATGCCTTTCGGCTATCACTGTAAGATTTTCATACGGATGGACCTTCAAGAGCGGCCTTGGGATCCCTGTTTGAGTTCGACTTGTTCTCCAAAAGTTATTGAGGAATTAAGGAGACCGCAATTTTGAAGGGCTAAATGGACAATTCCATGTCTCATGTTTTGTGTTTATGACATTAAAACCTTCAGGAGATGATTTGGTCACAAGCTTAGAAGGGATAGCACCAACACATGCCTCACGTAGCTTAATAGTGATGTTGAGTTCTAGTTTGAGTCTAGGCATTTGAATAACCACGATAATGAAGCTATGGTCATAAGCCAAGATAGGTTGCTAGACATAAGAGTGTGCAACTTAATTCAATATAAGGCTAGTGTAATGAGCGACTAAGACTAAGTGATGAGGAGATCGATGGTTGGGTGGCCCAAGATGATGAAAGCCTGGAGGAATTGCTTCCTGAAAGCCCACTGAAAGTTGTGTTGAGAGAAGTCGGGCTGACATGGACTGGGCTATGATGGAAAAGTCGCAAGCTTGACATCGAGAAGGACCAATCAAAATAGATTATGTGCTAAGAGGTGTGGCCCCATGTTACACCTAAGCTTAAAGGCTATTCCCTAGAGGTATGAAGAGGAGCACACATTAAGATGAGTGGGATGATGTAAGCCAGGGTTGTAGTGGCATACACGCGAGCCCATCAAGCCTTCATTGGAGTTAAGCAGGCTCACAGATGAGTCAACGGGAGGGTTAACCTTAGAGTTGCTTGCGAAAGTGCAATAGGGAGAGGAGTTGGGGTAACAGGCCCAACACATGGGAAAAGTGCGGACATTTAATGCCTGTCAACTGGCATATACATACATACATACATATACATATACATATGCATACATGTAATATATATATATAATATATATATATATATATATAATATATATATTATATATATATATATATATATATATATATATATATAATATATATATATATATATATATATATATAATTATATATAATTAATATATTATTTTATATACATATATATAGGATTTGAATATTAATACATGGCGTGGGGTGTGGAATCCAACCCATGAACGGGTCGACAACCGATAAATAAATTCCAAGCAGTGTCTGGAGATTATCCATGTGGTTTCCACATGGTCAGAAGGATGATGTGGCACTCCTTGATTCGACGTAACTTCAATGGCCTCATCTTTTGGTCTAGAGGCTGGATTGAAGTAAAAAATTTAATTGCCGGATTTGTCTTAACAAGACGAACACAACAACGATGTCTAATTAAGGTTGAAAGTTCATTGATAGGATCAAAATTCTTAGACCCCATTTACATAATGACACCTTGGATCTTGGGTCATCTATATATATATAGACACACACACACACACACACACACATATATATGCATAGGATTTGAATATTAACACATGGCGTGGTGTATGGAATCCAACCCATGAACAGGTCGACAACCAATAATAAATTCCAAGCGGTGTATGGAGATTATCCATGTGGTTTCCACATAGTCAGAAGGATGATGTGGCACTCCTTGATTCAATGAAACTTCAATGGCCTCATCTTTTGATCTAGAGGCCGGATTGAAGTGAAAATTTTAATTGTCGGATTTGTCTTGACGAGACGAACACAACAACGATGTCTAACTGAGGTTGAAAGTTCGTTGATAGGATCAAAATTCTTAGACCCCATTTACATAACGGCACCTTAGATCTTGGGTCACCATAGTAACTATCCTCCTCCTAACCTATGTTTTGATAAGGATTAGGATGGGGGTTGTTACATCAACTAACGATGCCAAAAATAGATGAATGCTTTATGTTAAGCTTACTTGAACTTGAGATCCATGAACACATGGATAGATTAAGATAAGTTAGATGATTTATTGTCAACCTTATCTTGATAACTCCATTTTTTTTATTTTGATAATTAAAATGTTATTTATTATGCATAATTGATTGGATGCACACAAATAATTAAATAATACACACATAATTATATGTCAACAACAAAAGTACATCTAAACTTATAGTTTAACAACCACAACCTAATTAACAACGTTTCATATATTTAACACATATTATCTAAACTTTTAATTAGACTTATCACATCGTAATACATTAGTTAGTAATTTGTGTAACCCCTTACCCTCCCAAATTCAAATCAAGTGTCATAAATAGAACAACTATTGTTAAGAACAAAAAGATATCTCTATTATTTTATTTTGATAATTGCATTCATTATACCTGATATATTAATTAGATGTGAACAAATAATTAAATAATATGCACACATAATTATTCACTAATAATAATTATGTATTTCAACTTAACTTTACATAATTATAACTTATGAACAACTTTCCACCTCTTCAACATGCATTATCTACACATTTACTTAGATTTATGACACTCTATTACATAAATTAGTCAATTGTCTAATCCCTTACCTTCCAAAAGCAAATCAAATACTACAAATGAAAAATATTTATGGTAAAAAAAATTAAATTTATGACACTCTATTACGTAAATTAGTGGATTGTCTAATCTCTTACCTTGCAAAAGCAAATCAAATACTCTAAATAAAAAAATATTTATTGTAAAAGAAAATTGAGATAATTCTCTTACTTTATTTTAATAATTAAAATAATGAGATATTCGCACATAATTATGCACCGAAAAACCTAATAATGCATTTAAAGTTAAACTTCCAACAATAATGATCTATTCAACAACGTTTTACCTTTTCCCACATTATCTACTTTTTTACTTGACTTATTACGATTGCATTAGTTGGTTAATCATGTGATCAGTTACCCTCCAAAGGCAAATGAAGTGCCACATAAAGAAAATCAGATGAGAAAATACATCGACATGAAACGTTCTACCTCACAGGAATCATCAACACGACAGAGCAACATCAATATGGTCCATATTATAAAAGAAAATAATAATGATTACGGAAACTTAAAATTTTGATGTTTAATTAAATTTATAATTTATTAAACATAGTTATATAAATTTTTTTATATTTAAGATTTTCAATTTGATTTTAATCTCAATTTTTTTTAATGGTTTTTTATTTATATGGTTTTATGTATGTGATGAAGGTTAAATGCTATTAGAAAGTATATGATGTGATTGGGAGTAGCCTATGTGATGACCAAAAGGCAAAGTAGGTTTTATGTGGATATTATTTTTGTTAAAACTATTTTTGGTGTTACATTAAGATTTAAAAGTGCTTCTAATTGATTAAGAGTTTGTCTTATTAGGACATAATAAAATATATTAATGACTCTAGATAAAATTAAAAAAGAAAATGTTTAGTAGAAATGAAATATTTACTCTCTTACAAAACACCAATAAATCATTTTACATGACATTATTTTTTTGAAAAATAGTAAGTAATCAACTTATATTCACAAATAATAGTTATCTCAATTATCAAGTAACAAATAAATGATAATAAATTTTACCATTTTCAAATAAAAAATAAATCATATAATTAAACTCAATTACTATTATGAAAAGTAATTTTAAGGATGAACCTTTTTTAATTACAAGAATGACAAATGTTATATAGTAGTTAGCTTTTGCAACTGAAATTAAATATAGCTAAATTAAAGTGAAAAAAAAATAAAAAAGAAAGATTTAATTAATGAGAAAATATACTAATTAATTTAATAATTTTAATAAATTTTAAAATTTTTATTGAAATGCTTGATGAAGTTAAAGTCTCTCAAAATCTTTCGTTATAATAAATTCATTTAACTTGAACCATAATTTCATATGATGAGTGGTACCCTCTCAATTTCATGTTATTGTACTTTGGAAGGGGCTATAATTGTAAACATTATGAGATGGAATGTAGCATAGTCATTTATCTATACACAAGAAAGAATGGCATGTCACAACTATTTTTTTTAGAAAAGCATACAATATGCAACTCTTTGTTGTTCACTAACCAACATAGATCTATCTTAATCACGGATCTAACATGAGCCAAGAGGGATCAAATTTCTTCAGATGTAAACTTATTTTAGAGTGCAAAAAACAATGTGTAATTTTTTATTGTTTAAATTGTATTTTTGAATGTTATAGAAATTGCATAACATGTGCATTGAGTCATTTTATTAGTGCACATTAAACTAGCTTTTTTGAAGATACATAAATATAATTTGTATTAAAATATTTT
>APFE030338582.1:156642-181469 GCA_000404065.3 Pinus taeda
ATAGATATATATGAAGTTGATATCACATATTAAAATATTTTTGAAAAGTATAAGATTTAACATCTTACTCTCGATAACCTGGAAGAACAGAGAAAATGCAGGAGCTGGGGAAAACAGGGGTTACAGTTCACGGATTTTCAGACCTAGGGTTTGAAACTAGAAAGGAATAGGGTCAGAGTGGCAGAAATTTTCAGAAGGGGACAGATCCTGACCCGACAGATGGTAAACGAGGGGTCCATAGGGACCTCCACATACAAACAGATAATCATGCATAAACAATCAGCACAGGAAGGTGTGCAAATAGTAGGGTACGAAAGGTCAAAGAAAGAGGAAGGGACTAGCAAGGGAAGGAGAGAATACGAGGGCAAGGAGGAACAAAGCACTCAAAAGCTGAAAGGAAAAGAGAGCGACGAAAGAGAAGATAGTAGAAGCAAGAGGAAGGAAGCGCAGGCACATCCCGCACAGGAGAATAAACAAGAGAAGGAGCAAGAAGACAATGGGAAGGTTGCTCCGAAAAAAGAAATCGAGGAGAAGGGGAACATACCAGAAAACCTCAATGACAAAACGAATCAAGGCCCATGCAAGCCCAAAATAGCAGAAGCCCTAAGGGTGGTACTGACGGACCAAGAAATTCAAGCCTACAGAGAACACATGATTGAACATGCAGTGATCTGCAAGTTCATGGGACTTTGGCCAACGGAAAAGGCGTTGTGTCAATGGATAAAGCAATAATGGAAACCCAAAGGCGATTTTAGACTGTACCTAGGAGCCAAAGGTTTTTTTACAGTTGTTTTTCAAATCTAGAAGACAAGGATAGAATATTTGATGGTGGACCTTACTTCTTCGCTTCAGCGGGCCTCTATATGAAGCCTTGAAAACCCAACTTTGTGCCAGAGAAAGAAACCTTCACGCAGGTGTTGGTCTGGATTCGCCTCTTCGCAATACCAATAGACTATTGGAGTCATGCAGCTCTTAAACAGATAGGTGACAATTTGAGGACTTTTATCAAAGCTTCAGAAGCCACTCTGCAACAAAGATATACTTCTTGTGCTCGGATCTGTGTGGAGATGGATGTTTCGGGGGCGTTGCATGAAGGACTGTGGTTGGAATACAGGGATGAGGACTATTTCCAAGCTATTGACTATGAGCAAATTCATTTCCGCTGTAGGAAGTGTCATGAGCATGCACAATTAATCAGAGAATGTCCATTAAACAGTACAACGGAAGAACTCAAGGAAGAGCAGGTAGGAAAGAACAAGGATACCTTCATTCGACCTAGAGCAAGACAGAGAGCAAATAGGAAACGACCAATCAGAACAAGCGCAACACAAGGTAACACTAGTAATGATTTTGAAGTATTGGAGACTGAAACCGACTCAGAGGAACATAATAAAGAACACAATACCACTGAAGCAAACAAAACAACAACATAAATAGCAACCAAAGTAATGGAGGAAAATATTCAAAACATTACTGAACATAATCAGGAAGGAACAAAAGGGGCAGATGAGGATTTAGAAATGCTCATAAGTGACATCAGCAGTGAGGAAATGGAGCTCAATGAGGTATTAGAGCAGGAAGGAGTTAACCTACCAGACATGGTGGAAGACTGGAGAAATAAGGGGATGGAAAACATATCGGAAGAGGAAGTTAGGAAAATTAATGAAATATTTATAGCTAAGCAGAAAGCAGAGATGGAGATGCAAAACAGGAATCTGGGCATAGCAAAAGAAGTGGGACTCTGAACAAAAAGCCTACTTCAAACATCCACCAGCTCCAAACAAAGGAAGAAGAGAGGACGTAGATCCAATAATGAGGCACTACAAGAAATGGGACAAATGCTTTTAAATTCTGGTAAGATGAAAGCTCTAGAAGCTTTTTCTCTTAAATACTTGTTTTGTGTTAAAATGAAAGTCATTTCTTGGAATGCTAGAGGGCTTAGTAGCCAAATAAAATAGAGACTGTTAAAGAGGAAGGTCCAAAAGGAAAAACTTGATATTATATTTGTGCAAGAAACCAAATGTGCAAGTAATACTATTTTTAATGCAAGCAAAAAGCTAGGTAGACATATGGAATACCTGGAAACCGTTAGTCATGGTTGGGAGGGAGGTTTAGTTACCTTGTGGAATCCGCATGTAACCAAAATCCTCTCCTCTGAAGCTACCAGGTCCTTTTTAGCCATAGAAGTTCAAGTGATAGGCAATTCAGAGACCTATTTATGCACCAATGTTTACGGGCCTCAAAAGTTAGAAGAGAAATACATTTTTCTAAGAACTTTATTGAATCTGAAGCTCAGACATCCCAGTGTGAAAGCAATCATAGGAGGGGATTTCAATATGATAACTACACTATTAGAGAAGAAAGGAGGAATCAGGAAACTCAACAAAGATTCGGAAGCATTCTTAGGTTTTATCAACACAGCTAAATTAGTGGATGTCCACCCCAACAGTGGGGCTTTCACTTGGAATAACAGAAGGGGAGGTGATAGACAAATCGCCTCTTGTCTTGACAGATTTGTGATATCTGAAAGTATGTTGTTGGAGGGAGTGATAGTAGAATCAGACATTCTACCTAGTGGAGGGTCAGATCATTGGCCCATTTCTCTGATGGCTGCTATACAGGGCACTCCTAGAAATAAGCCATTTCAGTTTGAGAAATTTTGGCTTAATCATCCGGACTTCACTAAACTTGTTGAGAAGTGGTGGCATGAACCAATGGATATCAGAGGAACCAAAATGTACAAACTTCAAGGTAAATTGCGATACATCAAAAATAAAATCAAAACATGGAATATAACAGCCTTTGGGAACATATTCAAAGAAAAAGCCAAAATAGAGGAGCAACTAGAGCAGATTCACAAAGGCTGGATTATTGGAGATAACAACCTAGAAACTGATAACAAAGAAACAAATTTAATGCAACAATGGCAGCTCCGTTGCCAACAGGAAGAGATCCTTTGGAAGCAAAAGTCCCGGATCCAGTGGCTCAAGGAAGGGGAGCATAACACCAAATTCTTTCACAGATCAGCACTGGACTACAGAGGTGTCAATAAGATCCTCAGTCTCAAAAGCGAACAAGGGGACATTCTCCATAGCCATCAAGGAATTTCAACCCTGCTCACTTCGCATTTCAACAGCATAGCTGAGGAGCCAGAGATTGATAGAACATAAGTAATTGCTGAACTCATCAAATCTATTCGCAAAATAATCTCTAATGAGCAAAACCTTGCATTAACTAGAGAAATCTCTTTAGAAGAAGTGGAAGAAGCAGTGAAGAATATGCCAAATGACAAAGCGCCTGGGCCTGATGGCTTTACCATCAACTTTTACAAGGCTTGCTGGGAAATTGTTAAAACTGAGGTCTGGGAAGTGGTGAAGGATTCTCGGCGTTCTGCCTCAATTCTCAAATCTCTAAATTCAACTTTCCTAGCCCTAATTCCAAAAGAAGAAGAAGCCAACACCCCTGCAAAATTTCGACCTATTGCTTTGTGCAATATTATTTACAAGATTATCTCTAAAGTAATTGCCAATATACTGAAACCTATTCTTCCGGGCCTCATCTCAGAAGAACAATCGGGATATGTTGAGGGAAGACAAATTGTAGATAATATTCTACTTGCACAGGAAATGATTCATACACTTCACTCCAGGAAACTCGCAGGCATGATGATGCAACTTGATTTATCAAAGGCTTATGATAAAGTCAACTGGAATTACCTAGAAGCAATCTTAAAAGCTTTCGGTTTCGCCCCATCAGGAGGACTCAGACAAGGAGACCCATTATCGCCTTTCCTCTTTGTTATCTTGATGGAAGGTTTAAGCAGAATCATTCGAAGCAGTAAAGAGGAAGGAAAGATCAAAGGACTGCAGCCCTTGCCCGCCATTCTAGCAACCACTCATTAGCAATTTGTTGATGACACAATGTTACATGGGTCTCCTACAGTCAAAGAAGCCCAGGGCTACAAAAGGATACTGAATCTTTTCAGCGAAGCCTCAGGTATGGAAATTAATCTTTCTAAATCCACTATATTCTTTTTCAATATGCATTTAGCTATGTAGAAGAATATCGCTAGCATTCTAGGCTTTCGAAGAGGCAGTCTACCCTCGAGGTACCTAGGAGCTCCTCTAACGGATAAACCTTGGCAAAAAATTCATTGGGAGAAGATTATAGCCAACCTAGAGAAGAGATGTCATCACTGGACCCATAGGGCCCTCAATTTTGCAGGGAGGCTAGTTCTAACCAAAGCGGTTCTGCAAGCTATTCCACAATATATGCTCTCCATAATCCCGACTCCCAAAGGAGTTCTGCAACAAATGAGAGTGATTCAAAACTTTCTTATGGACAGGAAATGCAGAGAAGAGAAAATGGGCACTAGTCGCATGGAATAAATTATGCAAGCCTAAACATTTGGGTGGGTTAAACCTGCTTGACCCCTTCACTATCAATAGGGCCTGTGGGGCCAAACTTTGGTGGAAATGGCTGAAGGAACCCAATCTTCCTTGGGCTAGACATTGGAAGGAGAAATACGCTCCAACGCACAACACCCAGAATTTAATCAGAATGCAAGAGAATCTAGAGGGGTCACTAGTCTGGAACCTAGCAAGGAGAAATCAAGGAATTATACAGGAGAACAACTTCTGGGAAATTCACAATGGGAAAACGACCTTCTTCTGGGAGGATGCCTGGCAACAACTCCCTAAACTAGAGAGGCCAGAGTTTGCAGAACTGCAAAGAAATTATCAAGAGCTTGGGAGAACAATGGTCCATCACTATTGGACTCCTAATAACAGGGACTCGGAATGGAGAAATTGGGCAATCAGTGAAATAGAGAGCATAACTGAAGCAAACAACAACGTCAGGGACCTGCAGACTCTATTAAACAAAATAAGAATCAGGAAGGTGGATGACAGCGACCAACTGAGATGGGGAAAGCAAGGAGGGGGCAATTTCACGCTCAAAGAAGCTAGAAATTGTATCGAAAATTCAAAGGAGATTGAAAAGGTTCCATGGAGCAGCAAGGTCTGGGATTCTTAGTTTTGGCCAAAAATTAAAATCTTCCTCTGGCTCCTAATGCATAGGAAAACTCTAACTTGGGAGAATCTCCGCAAGAAAGGTTTTTGTGGCCCTTCCAGGTGTCCCATGTGCAACAAGGAAGAGGAAACTATGAACCATCTCTTCAACACTTGCGAATCGGCAAACATAATGTGGAATTGGACGGAAAATACTTTGCAGGAAACAGATAGAACCAGAGAGTCCATCCAGGGGACCATCGAGAATTGGCGAGGCAATTTCTCCAGTAATCAAAGGGTCAACATCATTTGGAAAATAATGCCAAGGTTTATTACATAGACAATCTGGAAAGAACGGAACATAAGAGTATTCTTAAACGAAACCAGGGACATAAATCACTCTATAGACATTATCAAACAAAATATAAGACAATTGGTTCTTGTCAAAAGCAAAACAAATCGAGATAGCAAAGTTTCGAATTGGGACTTACAAATTTTGAAAACCTTCAACCTTGATAATGGAGCATATTTGGCTACAATGAATTGCCAACAGGAGATGAGCACCTCGTTAAGCATCTGGAAGCACCCAACTTTAGGCTTCCTCAAGCTAAATTTCGATGGTACATCGAGAGGTAATACAGGAATGGCAGGCATTGGTGGCATTATAAGGAATAGTGGAGGGGAAATTATGCACATCTACAACAAATCCTTAGGGGAAGGAATGAACAATGAGATGGAGTTCGCAGCAATGGAACAAGGTCTCATAATTCTGAGAAATTTACAGGCAGGTGAAACAGTAGTTGAGGGGGATTCCTAGCTCACAATAACAGCAGCCAGAAAGATGTATGCGGGAGCTAAAGCTAGCAAGGTTACACAGCACTGGCGACTGGCTAAGGTAACAGAAAATATAGTTGAACATTAGGGGAGGCTGAAAGGTTTAGTTTTTCAGGCTGTTCACCGTAAAGCCAATGCAGTTGCAGACCATCTGGCAAATGTTGGTATAGAGAACCCCACTAGCATATTGGACAGCTGTTGGCAGGACGTCATCTGCCCATAATTAAAAAATAAATGCACCCTGCTCTTGAGGCAGGATTTGGTGAATGAAAGGTAAGATCGAGGGGCGATGATCTCTGCAGGTATAACGAAATGATGATGAGGAGCATGCATACTGTGGGGAGAATTAAAGGTTCGCAAGAGACCGAAGGATGAGCTAGACAGGAGCATTCAATGCTCGAGCAGGAAGGAGTAATTCCCATTAGATCTATGATCACAAAAAAATGAGTGCCGTCGACGCCCATACGGAAGATGGGACACTTGGAACGCTACAGAGAAGAGCAAGAGAGGTGACAGTAAGAGCAGGACATTGGATCATCACCGGAAATACAAACCATCAAATAAGAATAATCATGATAAGATGTGTGGGCAATAGGGGATAGGCTGGAAGGTGCCCAGTTTTTCCCCCAATTTCATCTATTTATTCTCAGGCCCTGGCATCAGCAAAGCCACTGTTTTTTCGAGTTGTAGGCTGAAAATATTTTCCCTAATCCTCAGAGCGTTGAGCGACCAGTCGTGTGTGGTTAAGATAATGGTGGGTGAGGGGAGCCGAAATGCATCGACCAACCGAGACTTGAAACAAGCTCGGGAAGCCTATGAGACGCGCACCTCGCAAAAAGAAAAACGGAAAATTGAGGAGCTAGAGGCCATTGTTATTGAGGAGGAGAAAAATTTAGAAGCACAGGAGGTGGAGAAGGATATGGATTGGGTGCAGGACCCTGGTACAGTAACCACGCGGGCAACTCAGTATGTGCGCACGCAAGCAGAGATGTGGAGGATGAAAACAATGTTGGCTAAGGCCATTAGCATGCAGGGTGACTACGCCAACCAAGTTCGTCAAGCTCAACAGACAATTGATGTCACGACAGAGGAGCATATGGCGATTCTGGAGAGTTTGGAGTTCAAGATCAGCAGTCTGGAACAACAATTTGACATTGCTTCAAAAAAACTCACTCTCTTGATCAGTCTCCTGCGGCATTCGATAAATCAAGATGCCAGGAATACTGGGGAAAAGATGGAGGGGCACACAGGCGATAACCAAAGCACACTTCCAGCGCCATCGCAGGTGGGAAAAGCTAAGGCGTCGACTGGGCTGGATACCTCCAAGAATTATATTGTTCTTGACATGTATTGAGTCTCAGCGGTCTGATAAGTCTAGTTTTATGCTGTTTATCTTAATGTTTAGTCTTGGGTCTGTCAATTTTTGCTCTGGGCTCAACTATAGTTGCCCTCGGCTCTGTATGAATCGTGGTCTAGTCACTGGTAATTTTGGCGAACCCCAACCCTCTGCCGCCCTGCGTGGTGAGCCTCGGGGTTCTGTGGTAGTTTTTTGACAAAGTTCCGTAGCTTAGTTGGATGGTAGTCCTCTGTCTGCTCGGGCGGACATTTTGTAATATATGTATTTTGAACTAATATAACTCGCTGATTTACTAAAAAAAAAAAAAAACAAAAAAAAACAAAAAAAAACAAAAAAAAACATCTTACTCTCTCTCTCTCTTTCACACACACACATGTATATATTACTTTTAATTACTTTATATGAAATTATTTGAAGTCATATGGACAACTATTTTTATTTTTATTTGATTATAGCCCACATTTCTTTTCTATTTAGAAAATATTTTATTTTCATTTGAAGAGGGACAAACATACTTACATATGTTTAAGATAACATCCACACAAATGTCCAAGAGGGTGATATAATTTGATAAGTAAGAGATGCTTTTTTTAAAAGATATATTATTATTAAACTTTTAAATATTAAATTGAATATTTGTAAAATACAAAATAGTTTTTATATTTTTAAAATATAAAATTTGTGTTTTAAAATTTTATATATATAAATTTAGATAAAAGATGTTTGGGGATTGGGAGTGGCAACCAACAATTAAGCAAAGTTCCTTGCTCTTTGGAAAAGTTTAGAACTAGCCATCGAAAAGAAGATTAAAAAAATCATGATATTTGGTGATTAATTTATTGTAATCCCACAAGGTTGGGAGGCTAAATGGCAGAATAAATGAAATCCCTCTCCCATTATGCTTCAGATTCTCCTACAACTTCGACAATTTGAACAAGTTGATCTTTTTCATGTCCTAAGAAGTTTAAATCCATTAGCGAATGCTCTAGCTATCAAGATTGAACCAAGGGATTATAGAATAGAATAATGGATGCTAATCAAATTCACTATTGCCATGATTTTTCTTAAAAGCAAAATGGGCCCTTTGTTGAAAATGGCAACAAGAAATGCTAAAAATAACATCGCTATAAATAGCATTTCAGGATATACTCCAACTTTGTTGGAAATAACAAAAAATAGAAATGCTAAAAATATCATTGCTATAAATAGCATTTCAAGATAGATTCCAATTTTAATTAGTCCCTAAATTAAAATTCGAATTTGAGCTCAGCAGCTGCTTGTAAAACAATTAGTTAATTCATCTTCAGTTAATTAGTTAGAGAAAATCAAACATGAAGTCTATGTGAAGACATGTAACAATTATCCCTTTGATTGAGGAAGTTATCCCTTAATTAAGGAGATCAAGATGAGTTGTAATTAGTTAGCTCAGTTAATTGAGTTAAGTTCAGTTAGATTAGTTCCAACAGTTTGTGGAACTAATTGTGAATTCAGTCAGTTAATGCATGCATGCATGCAACTAGTGTTCAGATAACTGAATATTCTCTCATAAATAACTCATGCATGTTAGTTCAGTCAGAGACCTAGTTGGGATCAGAGGAAGGGACAATGTACTATTAGTTGGAGGAATTTTTCTACAAAGGAAACTCATCCATGCAGAAGGAATTATCTCCTTTAGGATTGCGCAGTTATTTCGGAGGTCAGTGTTGTGTGTGAGGTGAGAATCACACAGGTTGCAGCTGGAGGATCCAAGAGAAACAGTGTAAGGAAATAGGAGGCTTGGAGGACTGAAGGAAGGCATATGTGTTATCTATTTATTTCTATGAGCAACCGTGAGGGATTGTACTGAGAGCTGGATAGCTTGTGAGCTAAAGCTTTGTGTAATCCTGAGATATTTTCACTTGTATGATAATACAAATAGCGGGGTTTTTAGCTGAGGCTTTCCCCTGAGTATTCTTCTGTGTTTCATGTGTATGATTTCTTCTTCTCTGTTATATGTGTTCTGATTGATCTTGCTCAAATTGATTAAGCTTCCGCAAAGTTTGATAGTAGAAGTAGATAAAGTATTTTTCTTTAGTATATTGCATTATCAGGTGATCTACGGTGAAATTTCTACATGGTATCAGAGAAAAGGTGATCAAAGCGAAAAACAATATGCAAAGAAGGGAGAAGTTTGAAGTTTGAAGTTCTTGAATATAGAAATCGAGTTCTTATCACATCTCAATTTCACCAATGGCATTCAACAGTTTAAGACTTGAGTATGCCCTTGATGGCAGCTCAAATTATATAGCCTGGAAGGATCGCATGGAAACAATATTAGAGGACAATGGTCTAAAAGACTTCATTGATCAAGAAGTCCCCAAGCCAGCAGCAGCTAATGCTACAGAATTGGTGGAATGGAAGAAATGTGTGGCTTGAGTGAGGAGAATCCTTCTGGAGGGAGTTACAGACCACATAGTCTCAAGTCTCCATGGGAAGGAGACACCATTTTCAATGTGGAAAACATTGAAAGATCTATATCAGAACAACAATGATCAAAGGAATTTGGCGCTGAAAGACAAGCTTTGGAAAATCAAGTGTGAAAAGGGCGACTTGATCTCAACATATTTGAACAAGCTCACCACCTGCAGGGATGAGCTTGGAAGTGTAGGGATCATGACAACCGATGATGACATGGTGAGTCTTGCTCTCCTCGGTCTTCCTAAGAGCTGGAATAGCTACCAAGACTCAGTAAATGGAAGAGAGAAACTACCAGATTGGGAACGACTTTGGTCGGATCTGATGCAGGAGGATATAAGAAGAAGCACCAGAGATGGTTCTTCATCTAAGGAGAATGAAGAAAATTGTGCCTTAGTGAGTAAGGCAAAGAAAGGGGAGGAGAAGGATTCTCATCCCAAATCGAGTTCTTCCCATGGTGGGAAGAAGTTTGACAAATCAAAAGTGAGATGCTTTCATTGTCATGAGGCGGGCCATTATGCAACAAATTATCCACAAAAGAAATCCAAGGAGGGATCCTTGAAAGGATCAGAAGGTGAGGCACTGACCTCACAGTTCAAGTTGGATTTCACCTTCACCGCATGCATGGTTTCATCGATGGTGGGTTGCGGTTGGTTTCTTGACAGTGGAGCTTCATTCCACATGACTGGCGATAAGAGTTTGTTCAGTACCTTGGAGGAGAAAGACCTCCAGATACTCATAGAGATGGGTAATGAGGAAAAGTATAATGTCTCAAGTGTAGGCACATTTGTTTTTCAGAGGAAGCATGGAGCTCTCATTACCTTGACAGATGTGAAGTATGTACCAGGACTGAAGAAAAACTTAGTATCGATCGCAATGCTAGAAGACAAAGGCTATGATGTAGTCTTCAGTAAGGGAAAAGTTTTCCTTAGACGCATCACCACGATATAGGTGAAGCAGATTGGTTCACGAGTCAAGAACTTGTATGCTCTTGAGGTTCAAGATTTATGCAAAGCCTTGAGGAGCAAGGCAACTGTTGGAGACTTGGTGGTTGAGAGGGAGAGTACATTACCTCTCAACATGTAGCGCCAAAAGAAGTCTCAGACAATTGTGGAGGAGCCACAATTAGTGAAGCAACTTCAGGAGGTTGTGGAGTAGCCACAATTGGAGAAGCCGAGAGGAGACCGAGTGGAGAAATCCACTCATGCAGAGACCTCCAGTAGGGGGAAATTTCGATCCAATTGGGCAGAGGGATCACATGCATCCATACCTCTAGGTGGGAGGTGGGGCGATGTGAAGTGATTGTCCTAAGAAGGCTGAAATAGGGGTAGGATCCTTGAGGTACCTAGCCTCTTTGATTAGACCTTGCTACGGGAGCCCCGATGAGGAGTAGCAGGACTGGTTGAGTGGGTAGAGACGGATGCAGATGGAGTGACAAAGAGAGCTACAATGCAGGAGTCCCAAGACAACGCAGAGCTAGCAGGCTGCAACAATGTGAGAGGCATAGGAGTGTTGCACCAGTGCAGGATGGCACAGAGAGGTGTGCAACGGTGCGAGATGCAGGGAGTTGTTGCAGCAGCGCAAAGGTCAGAGAGGGAGCACTTGTAAGTGGCAGAGGGAGTTTCAGCATCAGAGGGTGTTTCTAGCCCAACAGGGAGGTCAGTTGGGAGATTAGTTACTTACTTCTCAGTAACTGAGTTGCAGTGTAGCAGTGGACAACACGATGCAACATGATGAGAGGAGGTGCAGTGTGGATGCAATGCTAGGAGATAGGATCAGTAGCAGCACAGATGCAGCAGAAGGAATCAGTGTGATTGATGTAGTCAGAGATCAAAGTGACAGAGGCTAGAGTAGTCAGACACTGAAGGGCACAAAGGTGTAGAGTTTTCAGTCGACAGAGGCAATAACAGTCAGAGACTTTGATGACAGAGGCATCATTTTGATTCAGGTTGGATATTTTTTGTGTTCCTAGAGTTGCTGGAGAAACAACACTTGAGAGAAGTGTTGCATGCAGAACATTCCAAAGGTTCAGGATCAGATTCGAGTTGAATGCCTTTCTTGTTGAGAGGGAGTGTTGAAAATGGCAACAAGAAATGCTAAAAATAGCATTGTTATAAATAGCATTTCAAGATATACTCCAACTCTGTTGGAAATAGCAAAAAATATAAATGCTAAAAATAACATTGCTATAAATAACATTTTGGGATAGATTCTTTAATTAGTCCCTAAATTAAAATTCGAATTTGAGCTCAGCAACTGTTTGTAAAATAATTAATTAATTCATCTTGAGTTAATTAGTTAGAGAAAATCAAACATGAAGTCTATGTGAAGACATGCAACAGTTATCCATTTGATTGAGGAAGTTATCCCTTAACTAAGGAGATCACGACGAGTTGTACTTTGAGTTGTAATTAATTAGCTCAGTTAACTGAGTTAAGTTCAGTTAGATTAGTTCCAACAGTTTGTGGAACTAATTGTGACTTCAGTCAGTTAATGCATGCACGCATGCAACTAGTGTACTTCAGATAACTGAATATTCTCTCATAAATAACTCATGTGTGTTAGTTCAGTCAGAGACCCAGTTGAGATCAGAGGAAGGGACAATGTACTATCAATTGGAGGAATTTTTCTATAAAGGAAACTTATCCATGAAGAAGGAATTATCTCCTTCAGGATTGCGCAGTTATTTCAGAGGTTAGTGTTGTGTGTGAGGTGAGAATCACACAGGTTGCAGCTGGAGGACCCAAGAGAAACTATGCAAGGAAATAGGAGGCTTGGAGGACTGAAGGAAGGCATATGTGTTGTCTATTATTTCTATGAGCAGTAGTGAGGGATTGTACTGAGAGTTGGATAGCTTGTTAGCTAAAGCTTTGTGTAATCCTAAGATATTTCCACTTGTATGATAATACAGATAACGGGGTTTTTAGCTGAGGCTTTCCCCTGAGTATTCTTCTGTTTTTCATGTGTATGATTTCTTCTTCTCTGTTATATGTGTTCTGATTGATCTTGCTCAAATTGATTAAGCCTCTGCAAAGTTTGATAGTAGAAGTAGATCAAGTATTTTGCTTTAGTATATTGCATTATCAAGTGATCTATGGTGAAATTTCTACACCCTTATCCATGCAAGGATTTGTTCTAGAGAAGTAGTGGTAATTTGAGCCAACATCTACAAGTAAGTGTTGATGACGTGCAAGTTCGATATGGAGAATGTGGTCTCTTCTTCCCGTGGCATCACAAACGTTGACGTCAATGAAATTATGGAAGGCATGTTGAAAACCTTCAAGCAACGAAACGAGGCTAAAGAAAAAGCTTAGACATCCCTCTAGTTGTTAACCAACTCTAAATTCGAATTGATGTTGATCAAAATTGACCATCTACAATGTGAATTTAGGATTGAGATAACAACCATCCGTTGCAAAATGGCAGAGACAAAGGACGTATTCATCACAAGTTTGTAGCTAGCTCCAACAGAGGCCAAAGTTGGTGTCAAGATTCAGAGTAGTAAAATTATTCAATGAGCTCCAATTTTGAAGATGCGTCTCGCTTGAGAGGTTAGTTTCTTTGATAATTTCTTCTCTTTTTTGTTTTTGTTTTTGATGTTATGCAAGTATTGTACTTGTCTAGGAGTTTACAACATAGTATATAATAGGCATCCATTTAGAATTATAGGCAAACTATGTCATAAGCATTGTCATAAGCATAGGCTTCATATGTACTGGACATATGAAAGTAAAATTATGGTGGAATTGAATGAACTATGTAAAGCTTTTGGCTCAAAAACCAAATTTTATTTTCAATAAAAATCTCCTAACCCCCCTTTGAAAATAAAACATTAATAGTAGTAAGTATTATAAACCCCACTCAGACTCAATACTCATGTGTTAGAAAACTTGCCTTGAGACCATGTTTAAGGTACACTATCTTGGAGCCTCTCAAAACACGTGCCTTTGCAAACCTTAAGGTTCACTATCTTAGAGCCTCTCAAAACATGTGCCTCTGTTAAACCTTAAGGTTCTCTATCTCAGAGCCTCTCAAAACATGTGCCTCTACTAACTTTTAAGTCTCTCAAAACATGTACCTCTACTAACCTCTAAGCCGCTCAAAACATGTGCCTCTACTAACCTCCATAAATACAAATTTTAAAGTAGCCTACCCATGAAACACCAAAGACAAGAACTTCTAACTAATTTCTTTATATATTCTAAATTTACATAATTGTGAATCTTTTACATGTGCAAAAGCCAACCAATTTAAGGCCAACAAAAAGTTATGGGATGTTATTCACTCACTCACTTAGTGGAAAATCAAATCTCACTTAAATTCGCTGAGTCGACACTCTCACTTATAATTTTTAAAAATGAAATATCATTTTATTTATTATTATTATTATTATTTAAATAAAATTGAAAAACAATGTAACCTTTTTATTGTAGCGTCTTAATGTTTATTGGCCAGTTATATTAATCAGTTCCTATCAAATTAAATGGATTTTAATTAATTTATAAATTTAAAATAATAAAAATATTTTATATTTATAATTATAAATATTAAATTAAATATTTATATTTTTAAAATATTTTTTTTATTAATTAATGTGTAAAAAATTATTTTTTGGTGTAACCCAGCCACACTGGCCCGCAACTCCACGCGTCTGTAAGCTACGTTCACTGGTTGGCTTTTACGACGTGTTCGCTGTTGGTGATATTTTTATGTTTTGCATGCAAGTTGGTCCGTGTTATTTGGTGTTGGTTGATGGAACGAGTTAATACTGCATTAAATGTCCACCCACTCGCCTCAGGCTTGGTTCCTCGTCCCGTTCTTTGGCCAAACACTCTGTTTCTCGGTCATTCGAGACTGTTCTGTTTGCCGAGAGGTTGCTGTGAGGGTTTGAGAGCTGTTCTGTGAAATCCTTGTTCTGATGAGTATGGCGATTCTTGGTTCGCCTCCGGGTAAGTCTATGGGTGTATTTCGGTCTGTCTAACTTGGTTGTAAGCTTGTGGAAGGCTTTCTCCAGTGGTTCGTTGTCGTTCTAGTTCTGGTGTGCTCACTCGGCTCCTTTTCACCTGGTAAGGTTCTTGTCTCGTTTTGCTATTCTACTGTGGTATGTTTGCAAACTCCGGCCCCGTTAGGGATCTACTTTCTGGTTTTGTTTCTTCACCTCTGTTTACATTTGGTTGTCTTTATTGGTATTTTCATTGCCTCTGTCACTGTTCTGTGCACAAAATAATGTTAATTCTCGTCGTCTTAGATTCAGGGGACATTCTGGTGGTTTTCCGCGGTATTAAACAGGTAATGAAACCCTTCTTTGATTCAAATCATCCTCTTCGTAATATCGATGCTAACCAACCTTGTTCCTTCGGTCTCGGGTCCGTCAGTTTGCTTGGAAACAACTCTGTTCCTCGAGCCCTGGTCCGTTTGCTCAGGTAAGATGTGGAAACCCTCTCGTTTCTATACAGGGTTCATCTCTGGTTCCTTTACTGTGCATGCATGTTAATATGTGTTCGTTTGTATGTGCAGGTCTGCAACTCGACCTGGGTACACGAGCTCTTCCGGTTTTAACTTCCCCACGATGGCGAACCTGCCGGTAGGCTCTGGCTCTTCAAGCTGTTGATGTGTTGTTAAGTTTCTGGGTGCTGTAGGGTGATAGTTGCCGTCCGTTGTTGCTCTTATATGTAATTATTGTCTCTTTCGAAGGCTTTAGTTTGGTATGGTTATGATGACTGTTTTTTCGAAAAGAAATATGGGTCACTGTACCCAAACCCTAGACTAGGGTTTGCCCGCTTTGGTCACGACACTTGATTTTGATTACATTACAGGAGATACTATGGATGTATATGTTTCGATTAACAATAAAGACAATACAGTTTTGGTCTGAACTATTCAATTTGTGATAATTACGAAAAGTGTTCAATGAAGTACCTCTGCTGTGGGTTGTTCTTCTGCGTGTCGTTTCCTGTTTGCTCACATTTGTTTGTTATTCCTCAGTCCTCGGAGTATTACTCCACTTGTTGGTTTCCACTCTGTACACGGACGTTTGTCCATACTTGAAATGATCTGCTTGTTAGATGAGAGCACAGTAGGATCACGACTCACATGATTGCTCACAGTTTGTTACTTATTAATTTTATAAATGAAATTTACAAGGTTACAGGAAATAAACAATGAATGCAAATGGACAATAACAGAAGAGTTCTGTCTCTGTGTTTTTTCTTATTTCTTCAATATGAATTTGCTAAACCTCCCTTTTGCGTTACATTCCTGCTCTTATACATTTTTTATTACAATTGATTACAGTTAATTGAAACTGTCATGGATTTCAGTTGGTCAGTTTTGACATGGTTGATAACCATAGTTCGGTTGATATTACAAGATTTATTTAGACAGTTTGTCTTTTTCTTTCTAAGTTGACAGATTACTTCTAATTACTGTTTTATCATTGTTTGGACTATAATAACTCTAAGTGTCTGTTTAACTTTGACTTAACACAACAACTCAGAAATAAAACAAATTAAAAATCCTACCTTATGACCTCATGTACTAAAATAAAATAAAAAACAATCGAGATGATCAACAACCTTCAAACCTGGCTGAGACTTCACCCGGTCATGGTGAGCTACATGCTCCTGCATCATTTTTATTTAATTTTAAATAAAATTATTATTAAAAAAAATAAAGCAAAAAAATGGATTATTATTAATGATATTTATGGCAATTCAATGTTATGAACATACATGAGAATCAACACTGATTTGGTTTGTTTGCATGAATTTGTTAACACTTAGTTTAAATTAAGCACATTTTTACTTGAAAAATAATAAAGATTTCAGTATAATTTTGAGAAAATATGACAGAATTTTTTGAAAATCTCAATTACCATTCTCAAGATTCAGGAAATTAAGTATCTCTGAAAATTAATAATAATGTTGAACCCATTTATACCATAAAAAATGATTTAAACACTTCACAATCAAATTTATTAAAAAATTATCACTCCGTTCCACAAAATATTGCCCATCCCAACTAAATTGTAACCCTGGATATGACTTCACGCCTGGAATTTGAGGTACACTGCTCACATATTTGATATGTGGAGTACAAAGCTGCACATCAGCATCTGGATGTGTTAAAATATTGAAACTTGGAATTTGACGCCCTTTCCTAAAGTTGCACGTCAACATTTACCAAGATTAAAATTTGAAACTCTCAAATCAACATTCAAGTGAATAACATGTCCTTTATTTATTTCAATGGTTAGTTACATAGGATTTAATTATTAAATATTTTACTTTATTATTATTGTATTTATTTTAATAATTAGTTACATGGGCTCTAATTATTAAATATTTTATACCTAGCCTATAATTATTAAATATTTTATTAAGTACATCATGTTATATTTAAAAATAATAAATAATATTTATATTTTAATAAAAATTAATTAATGTTAACCATAAATAAAATATTTTGATTATTTTTTAGTATGATGTAGATATATAGTTTCTTTGATTGATTTGACATAAATATAATTCATTTTATATATTCTAAATTAAAAAATTTCTTATATTTTCACTTTTCATTATTAAGGAGATATGTAATTTTTTCATTCTTAATGCATAGATAGATCTAGTGCCCTCAAAAACAGTTAAAACTCATTTTTTTAAAAATCTTTATCGGATTTTGATTAAAATTAGCTGGAAAAAATGTTGTGAAAAAATGTCATTTTGTCTATAAGTTAGATTACGTCCAAAAATAATGGTGAGTAGTAATTTGTAATAAGTAATTACATACAAATCCTACCTATTTTGGTGCAAAGACTTGCTTAAACTATAGTAGGTAGTAACTATAGGTAAATATATTTATTTACATGAATATATATTTATTTGTTTATATTTTTTTTTTCTCGGTAAAAACTAATTCTATTAAGAGAACATATAGTACAGTAAGAAGTTTACAACCAAGAGAAACAAGAACACAGGCAGCCGGAAAGGATAGGCAATCTGCCTCGGCTCCTAGAAGAAAAGAGAAGAGAGAAGAGTAGAGCAGGGAGTAACTAGAGGAACAAGAGAGCAAAAACAAAGCATAGGATTCTACCCAACATGGGGAGAATCAACTATTCGACATTTTTTCCCTTTCTTTTTACCAACTTTGACCCATTCAGGAGGGCACTGCTGAGCTGGCATGATTTGCAAACTGAGCTGGGCTAACTGAGAGGTTTCCTTATTTGAATCCAAGGTAGAGGATTCATGATTCCTTTTCTGAGAGATTGGCTGGGCAGTCAAATCCTCAGGCTCAGCTGAGGGCGGATCCTGTGCCATCTTGGTTTCCACTCCTTCCTCACTCTCTTCCTCTTCATCCGAGCTGAAATCAAAATCGTCCATGGGGGGAGGGTCATGAGGCTTCTAGCTTTTGGATTTCTGCTTAGGATTGGCTTTCTTCTTTTGGGCAGACATCGAGGGACAAGAGCTCTGAAGGTGCCCTGTGTGATGGCAGTTGCGGCAACGGAAGGCTGTGTTCTCGTAATCCAAGTTCTGAGTCCAATGAAAGTCTCCAATTTTGAGATTGATCTTGTCTGGGAGACCTTTGCTCCTGTCTAATTCTGCACAGATTCTGGCAAAGGTGTATAGGCCCTTTTCCCCTCTAGAAATGTCTGTGTCTAGAAAGCAACCTAGAGAGTTGTTGATCCCTTGGAATACAACAAAGTGCCATAGATGTGCTGGGAGATTAGGAAGTCTGACCCAGATTGGGAGCTTGGTGATGATTGTTGTAGAAGGATCGAAGTCTGGGAACCAGGGGGTGAGGAATAAACCTGTTGAGCCCCAAAACCATGGCCCTGCTTTTAAAGCTTTTTGGTAGTCCTCATCAAAGGCGAACACTGTAATGAAAAATCCCTTTGAGCATAATAGAACCTTGCAATTGTTGGTCCAGTTAGAGTGAATTCATTGGTAGAGGTCTGTTGTGCGTGGCCATAACCCATTGAACCTGCAAATAATGCCACGCTCTGCAAACTGTTGAGTTTGCTCATCCAACGTTGGATGCACTATTTCAATGGAGGGGGTATCCTCTAGTTTGTCCACCAAAAAAGGTTTTGGAGCCTGAACTGGTGGAACTGTCTTTTCCTGCTTCTGTGCATGGACAACATCCTAATCCTCCATTCTCAAGTGTGAATCAACCTTGTTGCTCTATCTCTCTCCTTTGCATCATGTTCTTCATTTGTTTCTTCTTCAGGCTCTGAATCTACTTCTACATATCCATTTCTTCTATGCTCCAATGTACTGTGGTGGGATATGCTATAGAAAGATAGTGTAAATAATTAGCTAGAAAATATCAAGACTTGGAAGAAGATGGTTAGGAAGATCAAGGAGAAATTTCAACATGTTGATTACCAACATAATTAATAGATAAGTACAGAATCTAAGACAAAAGGAAACCTTTGTTCATGAGTACACCGAAGAGTTTTTCAGGTTGTCACTTTGATCCGGTATAAAAGGATGAAGGTCTTCAAGATCCTCTGATAGAATCTTCAAAAGAAGGTTCATAAATAAGAGCAGATGTCTCAATAGGAGTTCCATTCATGAGATTCAAAGAAAGGACGATATGTTGGTGAGAAAAGATGAAGCAAGAAAATTGAGGCAATCTCAATCAAGAAGGACCAACAAAAGAAGCTGAGATGATCAAAAGAGGAATCAAGATGAGGTATGTATGCATCAATATTTAGACATGTCATCATATGTATTATTGAATCATGGGAATAGTTCTGAACATGATTAAGTATAAAATGATCTCTTTCACTAATGACATGCTTGAAATCATGGGTTACAAACCAATGAAGGTCAACATGAAGAAGTACCCTCATAAGGAGTCTGCAATGGTTGACTAAAAAATATATGAAGAAGCAGATGAAGAAAGAGATCAAAGATGTAATAACACCATGGTCACAAAAAATCATTATCTGACAAGATCCATCAAAGACATCTCCCGAAAGAAGGCATGACAACTCTGATAAAGAAAAAGATATAAGAACCCTTGACACCCATGAAGGCCTTGGAGATATTAGGATGCAAATAACTGATTCAAGTCTACAAAGATATCATGACGGAAGGCCATCCAGCAAAGCACTATTTGATGAAGTTAAGAAGGGCTACTAAATTGAAGTATTGGAAAAGACGGGCATAACTAAGTATCCATATGATACACATTATGAAATATAGTGAAATGACAAAGGATTAGCCAGATGATGAAAGATCCTGACATATCTTAAGAAGACCACTTTCCACAAAGGAAGAAATGACATGACAAACTAGGAAGGGAAGTGATCGATGCCCGATGCCCTACAAAGAAGAAGCTCAACAAAACTTCATGACATCACAGGAAGAAGGAGATCTAGCAGCTAAAGGACCCATGGAGAAGAAGTTGTTGATGAATGGACAAGCCCCTAGCTAAGAGGGATTTCCAACAAGTTCCTAATTACAAAGGAGCTTGACCAAGTTCCTTGTCATAGGAAACTTGGGCATACCTTCCCTAATTAAGAGGAATAGATAGACACAACATTCTTGTCTTCAATTTCGAAAAAAGAATGGAGGATTAGGTAATCATTTGGCATCCGATGCTCTTTGAGGATGTGTAGGGAATCCAAGATATGAGTAGGCAAGAGGACCGATATTCTTTGAGGGCTAGCAACCTAAGACAAGAATAGTCCTAGAATGTCATACTCAATGAACACTCGGGTGGGTATGTACCTTGAGAGATAATCATAAAGGTGTCTATAAATCATTGGTCTCTCCAACATTGTGCTCTGATCTTATGAGAGGTAGCGCTGTTAGTCAAGGCGTTGCTATAAAACAATGTTGGTTACTATTATGCTATTACAGATGGATTGCCAATCCAGTTTCTCTTATGTGAATTCTTCTAGATGGAAAAAATAGCCAAACACCTTGTAATGATTTATGAATACCTCCCTAGTTAAGAGGGAGCGTTGAAGAAAGTGTAACTAGGTTTGTTATTCATAAATGTAATTTTGATATTTGTACTTATAAAATAAAAGAAATATTATTATTTTTATTTATATCAATGAGTTTCTTTTTCATTGAATAGGTCTAACAAATGCTAAAGTGCTATAAGGAAGTCAAAGAGTAAAAAAAAATGATGAAGACCCTTAAGGGCATGTTACACCATGTATATACTTGTATTAAAGTCAAAGGAATACTTCCAAGCAAAGTCACAAGTCTCCTCCATGCAACGACATCACTAAAAGAAGATATCTGAATTATATATGACAAGTCGGCCTCATCTCTACAAGTTGGCCTAAAGAAGGGACAAACCTCTATATATAAGAGGTTGTCCACTCCTCCAATGACAATGAATCTACCTCTGAAATCAACGAAGTAAAGGGACGAGGAAAGGGTGAAAAAGAGATGAAGGATGGAGCCTCTAGTGCAACGAAGAAAAAATGAAGAACATTGAGCCTTAGAGGATTGTTCTAAGATCAACTGCAGTCACATGTGCAAAGGAAAATAGGGTCTCTTTATTGTCATAATAACCCTCCACCACAATCATACTTATCTCATTATTTGGGCTAGAAAAGTAGGCCTATAAGGCCTCTCACTCAAGTGAAGAAGGAAAGAGGACTTACACATCAGGTTTTTGAAGGAATCCCCTCACACGTGTGAAGAAACAGTGATACACTGCTGTCATATCAGACCTACAACTATATCTCAAGAAAGAGCTTGGTTGGAGGAGGGATAAAGTACTCTTCATATGTGAAGGAATCTACTAAGGATCTAAGCGGAATATCTCTCATAGAAGAAGCATAACAAGGACTACTATCAGTTTCTAGAAGAAGGATGAAGTGCTAGAAGGAGCATGAAGTGTCAAAAGAAGAAGCACAAAGACTTGACTTGCGTTTGGAGGATATTATTGTTAAGGGTCTAGGGTTTGGCATTTATCAATAGAAGCTTCAATAAGAGAAATTTGAAGAAGGGTTTTCCTCTCTAAGAGAGAGAGGTTTTGCCTTGGCAGAGAGCCAACATATTGTGTTCTTGTGATAACAGTTTGATGAAGTAAAAGAACATACACTAATAATAAGAAGAAGATTAAGCTAACAAGAAAAAGTAAAAGTGCTTCACAAATTGTTATCAAGTCTAGAAGAATCCTATCTTAACTATGATGCCCTAGATTCTTCAACATGCCAACGAATTGAGATGTCTCTTAATGTGGAAGAAATAAACAACCTAAAACTTCGCTATTTGCAAACTTATTCTATGTAGAATGGGGGTTGAATCTGCGCCTGGTTCTCTTTGAGCTTGCACACTTGGTGAATAATTATTATCAAGTCTCCAAATACCACTAATTTCCAATTTTATTTATTTATTTATTTTATTTTTATTTATTTTTTATTTATTTTATTTTTATTTATATTTATATTTTTATTTTTTTCCAATTCTAGACTCTGCTACAATGCTAAGAATTTGGCTTGGTTATTAGTTGAACTCCCCAAACCCCAAGCATATTGAATATCTATTTCTTCATCAGGGCGAAAAATAATCCCTCGTACTCCTACCTCCTCTAGGATTGTACTATTCTTAATGAAACCAATTCTAAAAGTTCTAAATATTTTGAGGTTGTTTCTAACAACCATACCAAAAAATCATGAAAATAAAGTTTTGGAGGGAATTTTTACAAATGACCTCTACTTCTTCAATTAATTTTTTGGAGGTGGTTTGTATGGCTTTGAATAAAAGCATCCATCTTTAAATAATGGAAAAATCAATGAATTTTCTTTTCAATGAATTACTCATATGTGGATTATGTAAGAAATTGGTTGTCTAGAAAGTCCGCTCACAAAATTTTAAATCTTATAAATAATGTATATTTCTTCGTAGCTAACACTAGGGCAACTAGATAAATTAAATGATTGGTAAACTTTGGTAGACATCAATATAGATTCTTTTCAATTGGATTTTGAGGCGATTAATTATTTAACAATAATTATTTTATAGATTCTTTTCAATTGGATTTTGAGGCGATTAATTATTTAACAATAATTATTTTAGGGTTTTCATATTAAATGAACATAATAATTATTTTGGGTTTTCATATTAATTATTTAGGTTTTTCTTATTGATAGTTTACGACCACCAACTTGTTATTGCAACATTATTCTTGTAGTTTGGAACCCAAAAGACCATAGAAAAAATTGCAATAATATAGAGAAACATTGAGTCAGTGGAAGGGTTTGGGGGCCACTAATATTCATCTAGATTAGTCCTCCTCCCTTAAGAAGAAATAGTCTCCTTTGCATCAAGTTCCATGATTAGATGGGGAAACTACTGTTGAATTTGGCTCTTTGTGAGTCAGTTTCCTTGGTGAAGAAGTTTCCTTACTTTGACAACCTAGTAGAGTTGTATGTATTGTTGAGTAGTATATTTTGTCTTGGTGTCCATGTTTTAATCCATTACAGCCCATTCAATGTAGTCATGATTTTCTATGGGTGACCATTTGTTTGGTTTCCTTTGGGTTGTCCAACAAAGGTTGAAATATGCTTGAAGTAGCTCCACATTAAATATAAGTGCAAGCCAAGGAAAGGGGGAGTAATTAATTCAAAATAATTTTCACTCACAACCTTCGTGATCGTGTAAGGAACATATCAGAGTGTTCCGATCTTCCTATGGGGACCTATGAGGTGCTCTTTCTATAAATACAACCACACCTTATCGCCAACCTGAAACTTGTTTGGAAGCCTATTCTGGTCATATCACTACACGTACTTGGCATTAGATTTCTACAAGATATCATGAACTTGTTGTTGGAGGTGATAGATTCATTCAACAAATTTGGTTTCTTTATCTATCTCAACCTAAGAATAGGAGGACTCTGCCAATGAATATGCAATGAACATAACTACATCAATTGGGGCCAACAGTTGAAACCCCAAGCATACTTGAAATGTATTGTAGCTAATAGAGTTGTGGAGAAATCTATTATAGCTATGTGGAACATCTGGAAGGCTTTTGTTCCATCTACATGGATTCTTGGATTTGTGCATGTGTAAGATATTCACAATCATCTTGTTGACTTGATCCAGGTGGATATTAGTGGCCACCCACCTATTCCAGCTAGCTCCCAAAACAATTTTCTATTTTACAACATAGTTTCCTATTTTGGTAGTTTTCGGGTCCTGAACTTGAAGAGCTGTTTTGAGGCCCTAAACAAAGTTTTTAGGGAAATGACTTGACGATGGTTATATAATTCCACTAATAGTAAAAAAATTGCACTCCTTAGATAGACCTTTCCAACAAGCTATTGTGTGCGCCAAATGGAGATCATATGCGAAGTTACAACCCCGAGAAGTTGACGTTCCAACTTACCCCATCGAGGCCCTTGTGCCTTTGGTGCTTCATCTCCCAGGGTTGGGATTTGGATGTTTAGAATTTTCTTATGGGTGATATCATAGAGTTGGGTTACACTTTTTGGAAAGAGAGGGCATGTTTAGGAGGAAAAAAGAGGGTTCAATATCGAGCTCCTCGAGCGCCAAAAAAATAGCTTGATCAGAAATTAAAAACAAACCCTCGAGCTAGATTTAGTGCTTGATTGAGCTTTTTTTTCTATTAAAATGCATGCCCACGGTCTGCGCACACCCTTTTACACAGATTACGAGAGACGTAATAGCTCGATTGCACAATTGGAGCATGGCGCGATCCAACCAAATTCACTGACAACGACACTAACATCCCAGAGGCTCAAACTAAGGTAGATTTTTTGTAGTGCCCCGCTCTAGTTGTCTGATAGTGATATGACATTAACATTTATTTAGCCCTAAGGCCCACACATTATTCTTTGAGGACCTCAGGGTGAGGATCTGGACACATGACTCTATTGTTAGTGGTTGTGATGTTTATGTATGTTGTCCATTGATATTAGGATGATTGTAGCATTAATGGTTATGCATGTTCTCTCTTGATATTATGATGATTGTAGCATAAACGATTATATTTGGTCTCTATTGAATTTATGATGATGATGGCAGTAAAAGATATATATGATCTCTATTGATATCATGATGATGGCAGTAAAAGATATATATGATCTCTATTGATATCATGATGATGGCAGTAAAAGATATATATGATCTCGATTGATATCATGATGATGATATCTTTGTCGGATATGTATGTTTT
>APFE030338582.1:181479-193182 GCA_000404065.3 Pinus taeda
TCTCATTATTTGGGCTAGAAAAATAGGCCTATAAGGCCTCTCACTCAAGCGAAGAAGGAAAGAGGACTTACACATAAGGTTTTTGAAGGAATCCCCTCACACGTGCGAAGAAACAATGATACATTGCTGTCATATTAGACCTGCAACTATATCTCAAGAAAGAGCTCGGTTGGAGGAGGGATAAAGTACTCTTCATATGTGAAGGAATCTACCAAGGATCTAAGAGGAATATCTCTCATAGAAGAAGCATAACAAGGACTACTATCAGTTTTTGGAAGAAGGATGAAGTGCGAGAGGAAGGAGGATGGAGTGCCGAAAGAAGAAGCACAAAGACTTGACTTGTGTTTGGAGGATATTATTGTTAAGGGTCTAGGGTTTGACATTTATCAATAGAAGCTTCAATAAGAGAAATTTGAAGAAGGGTTTTCCTCTCTAAGAGAGAGAGGTTTTGCCCTGGCAGAGAGCCAACATATTGTGTTCTTGTGATAGCACTTCGATGAAGTAAAAGAACAAACACTAATAACAAGAAGAAGATTAAGCTAACAAGAAAAAGTAAAAGTGCTTCACAAATTTTTATCAAGTCCAGAAGAATCCTATCTTAACTATGATGCCCTAGATTCTTCAACATGCCAACGAATTGAGATGTCTCTTGGTGTGGAATAAATAAACAACCTAAAACTTCTCTATTTGCAAACTTATTCTATGTAGAATGGGAGTTGAATTTGCACCTAGTTCTCTTTGAGCTTGCACACTTGCTGAATAATTATTATCGAGTCTCTAAATACCATTAATTTCGATTTTATTTTTATTTTTATTTTTATTTATTTATTTATTTTTCCAATTCTAGACTCTGCTACAATCCTAAGAATTTTTCTTAGTTATTAGTTGAACTCCCCAAACCCCAAGCATATTGAATATCTATTTCTTCGTCGGGGCGAAAAATAACCCCTCTTACTCCTACCTCCTCTAGGATTTTACTATTCTTAATGAAACCAATTCTAAAAGTTCTAAATATTTTGAGGTTGTTTCTAACAACCATACCAAAAAATCATGAAAATAAAGTTTTGGAGGGAATTTTAACAAATGACCTCTACTTCTTCAATTAATTTTTTGGAGGTGGTTTGTATGGCTTTGAATAAAAGCATCCATCTTTAAATAATGGAAAAATCAATGAATTTTCTTTTCAATGAATTACTCATATGTGGATTATGTAAGAAATTGGTTGTCTAGAAAGTCCGCTCACAAAATTTTAAATCTTATAAATAATGTATATTTCTTTGTAGCTAACACTAGGGCAACCAGATAAATTAAATGATTGGTAAACTTTGGTAGACATCAATATAGATTCTTTTCAATTGGATTTTGAGGTGATTAATCATTTAACAATAATTATTTTAGGGTTTTCATATTAAATGAACATAATAATTATTTTGGGTTTTCATATTAATTATTTAGGTTTTTCTTATTGATAGTTTACGACCACCAACTTGTTATTGCAACATTATTCTTGTAGTTTGGAACCCAAAAGACCATAGAAAAAATTGCAATAATATAGAGAAACATTGAGTCAGTGGAAGGGTTTGGGGGCCACTAATATTCATCTAGATTAGTCCTCCTCCCTTAAGAAGAAATAGTCTCCTTTGCATCAAGTTCCATGATTAGATGGGGAAACTACTGTTGAATTTGGCTCTTTGTGAGTCAGTTTCCTTGGTGAAGAAGTTTCCTTACTTTGACAACCTAGTAGAGTTGTATGTATTGTTGAGTAGTATATTTTGTCTTGGTGTCCATGTTTTAATCCATTACAGCCCATTCAATGTAGTCATGATTTTCTATGGGTGACCATTTGTTTGGTTTCCTTTGGGTTGTCCAACAAAGGTTGAAATATGCTTGAAGTAGCTCCACATTAAATATAAGTGCAAGCCAAGGAAAGGGGGAGTAATTAATTCAAAATAATTTTCACTCACAACCTTCGTGATCGTGTAAGGAACATATCAGAGTGTTCCGATCTTCCTATGGGGACCTATGAGGTGCTCTTTCTATAAATACAACCACACCTTATCGCCAACCTGAAACTTGTTTGGAAGCCTATTCTGGTCATATCACTACACGTACTTGGCATTAGATTTCTACAAGATATCATGAACTTGTTGTTGGAGGTGATAGATTCATTCAACAAATTTGGTTTCTTTATCTATCTCAACCTAAGAATAGGAGGACTCTGCCAATGAATATGCAATGAACATAACTACATCAATTGGGGCCAACAGTTGAAACCCCAAGCATACTTGAAATGTATTGTAGCTAATAGAGTTGTGGAGAAATCTATTATAGCTATGTGGAACATCTGGAAGGCTTTTGTTCCATCTACATGGATTCTTGGATTTGTGCATGTGTAAGATATTCACAATCATCTTGTTGACTTGATCCAGGTGGATATTAGTGGCCACCCACCTATTCCAGCTAGCTCCCAAAACAATTTTCTATTTTACAACATAGTTTCCTATTTTGGTAGTTTTCGGGTCCTGAACTTGAAGAGCTGTTTTGAGGCCCTAAACAAAGTTTTTAGGGAAATGACTTGACGATGGTTATATAATTCCACTAATAGTAAAAAAATTGCACTCCTTAGATAGACCTTTCCAACAAGCTATTGTGTGCGCCAAATGGAGATCATATGCGAAGTTACAACCCCGAGAAGTTGACGTTCCAACTTACCCCATCGAGGCCCTTGTGCCTTTGGTGCTTCATCTCCCAGGGTTGGGATTTGGATGTTTAGAATTTTCTTATGGGTGATATCATAGAGTTGGGTTACACTTTTTGGAAAGAGAGGGCATGTTTAGGAGGAAAAAAGAGGGTTCAATATCGAGCTCCTCGAGCGCCAAAAAAATAGCTTGATCAGAAATTAAAAACAAACCCTCGAGCTAGATTTAGTGCTTGATTGAGCTTTTTTTTCTATTAAAATGCATGCCCACGGTCTGCGCACACCCTTTTACACAGATTACGAGAGACGTAATAGCTCGATTGCACAATTGGAGCATGGCGCGATCCAACCAAATTCACTGACAACGACACTAACATCCCAGAGGCTCAAACTAAGGTAGATTTTTTGTAGTGCCCCGCTCTAGTTGTCTGATAGTGATATGACATTAACATTTATTTAGCCCTAAGGCCCACACATTATTCTTTGAGGACCTCAGGGTGAGGATCTGGACACATGACTCTATTGTTAGTGGTTGTGATGTTTATGTATGTTGTCCATTGATATTAGGATGATTGTAGCATTAATGGTTATGCATGTTCTCTCTTGATATTATGATGATTGTAGCATAAACGATTATATTTGGTCTCTATTGAATTTATGATGATGATGGCAGTAAAAGATATATATGATCTCTATTGATATCATGATGATGGCAGTAAAAGATATATATGATCTCTATTGATATCATGATGATGGCAGTAAAAGATATATATGATCTCGATTGATATCATGATGATGATATCTTTGTCGGATATGTATGTTTTCTATTGATGTTACGATGTTGATAGCTTTGGTGGATATGTATGTTTCCATTGATGTTATGATGATGATAGCCATGATGGATGTGTCCCCTATGTTACCTACTTGCATTAGTTCAGGTTCACAATGAACAATGATGTGAATGACTAGGTGATGTTGATAATGCTATTATGACAATGAATAACACCGAGAAACCTTGTTACTGATGGTTATTGAGTATGGAAGGAAACCACCAGACGCACTCGCATATGAGGGGTTGACAACCCCTGGTTTGACAAGAATTTAGATTTTGTCTTTGAAATTATAAGTCAATTTTGAAACTTGCTATATATGTTTGTCTGTATTATGATGATATGTTAATGGTTGCAGACACATATTAGTTACTTGGCCAAATGACTCACATATGGGTGATGGGGTTGTACAATTGGATGGAATTGCATGGGCGAGGTGGGACAATGTCCCTGATCTCACCCACTAGCACTCCCGCCCTGACTTGGGCTGGAAAGGTTGAAACACCTTCACCTTGAAGATCACGATGTCATGGGGGCAGGTCCCAAAGTTGGGTCGCTCATGGGGCGCGCATCAAGGCGAATTCCTTGATCCCTAACACCATTAGTCTCACTATAGTAGGCAACATAAGAGATGATAGTGGTCTCTGTTGTTGCACCTATACTTTCCCCTAGTAGCCACTGAATGCTTGAAGGGCAAGTGGCATGACACCTTTGGAACTTAAAGGGAATTTCTTAAAGGGCACGACCAACTTGGCACCCTTGGCATCGCAAATAAACTGTTAGGCATGACACCCTTGGAACTTCAAGGGAAGTTCTTGAAGGGTGTGACCAAACTTGGCACCCTTGGAATCATTAAAAATAAATAAATTAATAAATATAATCAAGATATCAAACTAGGTAAATTCACATCAAGGGTAAATGATGTTAGAAACCGAGGTAATTAAATCAAGAATAAAACTTGGGTTAAGAGGATCATAAGAAGAATTAAAATATTTTACCTTAAAAACTCTACCATTCTCATGTTGCAAAATATTAGGTAGATAATGTAATTTAATTAGGTAAAAAGGGGAAAGAGGGACATAAATGTAAGGATAAATATTAATCATAAAATAGTTAAACCTAATTAAGAGAAGAGGATGGTGAATTAAAGATTAATGAATTAAATTTAGAGAACCTTCATGTGGCAACAACCAACATAAGAATATCCATCTAAGAGATAACTTGAGTTAGATTAGGGAGTAGATAGGGGATCAAATCTTGACTTATCAATTGGCTTTAGTAATGAACACAAATTAAGGAGTAAAAAGGGGGATCAAGAGACAACTAGGAGAAGAAATATGAATCTTGTTGACGATAAGGAAATTTAATATTAGTTTTAAATTAAAATTTAAGTAAATAATTTTGGAGATCCTTGATGAGAGAGTGACACATGGGTGCGTTAATAATCAAACTATTGGATTATAAAAACTAATTAATTATGCATGAAATGCCAAGTGTCACGGGTTTCTTTAAAAGAAGGGGCAGGGCATGGGAGACAAGACTTTTTCTTTACCCTATTGTTGGATGGATGAGAGTAGTGACTATGAGCTATAGTGAGTTTGGTGAGGTAGAGGACTTTAGAGAGAGGACTCTTGAGCCAAAGAGTCCTCTCCTCTACTAGTTAATACACTCCTCCGTTGTACAACCCCATTGTAGCTTGCGGGTCTGTGGGGAAGGAAAGTACCCAAGGAGTACGCTGGGAGGTCAACTGGTAGGTCACTACATTCAGATTAAGCACGTCGACATTCACACTCAGAGGTGACCGACAACAAAAGGAAGACAAGTAGCCGCAAGTCAAGTTTGAATCTCGTCTTCTGGTAAACGGTACCTATGTTGTTATAATATTCTTTTGTATGAATTCATTATGGCTTTAGTTAATAATATGTAAACTAGAAATTGTCCCAAAAGGTACAAAGAGAGGCCGATAGGATTATTAAATTAGAATTGTTGAATTTCTCTAGAAAAAATTGGTTCAAAGTTGAGCATCTAGAATAAGCAAAAGAACATTCCGTTAGATTAAGAGATCATCAAACCATAGCAAAAGCACCATTAATTGATAAAGATTAAGAGATCATCAAACCATAGCAAAAGCACCATTAATCGATAAACATAATACAAGACCAACGTTAATACTGGCCGGAAAGGTCCAACACTGTAAAACCTTTCAGAACTAACTATTGAAATGGGTGGAAGTTCAGTCATTAATTTATCTTAAGACCATGGGGATATTTGAATAATAAATCAGGGAATTTGCAGATATTGTTTAACAAATTTCCAAATCCAATTTAATACAAAATTTAAATAGCATACTCGAACTAGTTTTGTAATTGGAAGCCAGGCTTTTCGGAAGATATAGTAGAAATTCATTACAATTGTTGATAGTAACTTAATAGCAATATTTGCATTTAAGAAAATAACGAGAATATCTTGTGCGGACTAAAAAGCAGAAGGAATTCTGGTTACACATATATTATCTTAGAAATCTCAAGTTGTTTAAGTGTTCATGTATGAGTTTACCATGCCCTGTTCTTAATAAGTTGAATCGGATATCCACGCTTTCCGAGTAAATGTGAGATATATGAAACTACATTTAGGCTTTTCAGTTGTATTAAATACTATGGAAACATATTAATTAATTTAACAATTTCCACTGTGTGATGGTATATGAACGACAAGGTAATTCCATCATAGAATATAAGACAGGATCTTCCAAACAAATTTAAAAAGGTCGGTAATACCATTTGTGAACCAATCGATAACTTGTGTTTTTTACAATTACCTTAACCAGTGGTCTGTCAATGGTCACAATTACAAAATATTCAAGTCAGTATCATTCCCTTTGTTAAGATCACTTTTTTTCTCAGATAGTACCCTTTGTTAAGATCACTTTTTTTCTCAGATAGTACTCCCTTTGTGAGGATACAATCTCCATCTTCATTCTAAACCATTACTAATTTTCTGTAAGTAAGATAGGTATCAGATTCAGTTGCAAATCAAAAACTTTCTAGGTAGATTACATGATGCTCACAATTTTAGGAGTATGGGAGTAAAATATATACAGAGCTGATGGATGAAAGATAGATTTTGGAATGATAAGGCTTGGAATAAGTGAGAAGGAATCCTTCCAAGGGCTTCATCGTGATGATGGGAAGACGGTTTATAAACATACATTTCCCTTTTCTTGACATAACATCTGTAAAGGATGTGATAGGAAACTTCTCCCTCATTCCCCTATGTCAACATAGTTGCAAGTAGCGAGATATGTCAACTCCGTTATGATGTTAACAACCGTAGAGTAGTGCTGCAAAAACTCAGCGGTTACAATGAATTCTTAGGCAGTGCTAAGGAAACCTTACAAGTGGTAAAAAGGGATACATGAATCTGAACATTTGAGAATATCAAAGATGAGATCTACATGAACTTGCAGAAGGACCTCCCCTGATCTGCCAGGTGTTATTATAGTTGCAACTTTGACACTTGTGTGCAACAATGTGAAAATTTACTTCAGAAGTTACTCCACAGTCATTGCATAAGATCCAAACCTGCTCAAATGACCGACGAGAAAGTGGTGAGGTATTTTCTCTCATGCTACTAATGGGCTCTAAAATATGCCTCCAAATTATACCACATTAACATCAGACAACTTACCATTTTGTTCTTGTAAGCTTCAGGCATTGGAGTCAAAGCAACCAACATGACAAAAAAAATATCAGAATCCACTCAAGAAACTTAAAAAATCAATTGCCATTGGACGAAAGAAAATTTCAGAAATATGAGAAATCAAAATTAGCAAGAACACATATAATAAGCTACTCTTTATACAACCCATTGCAAGTTGACTTCAAGATGTTCATCTTGTCGAAAATATCTACCTCTCGGTCAAGTTTTTCCCACAATTTAGACATATCACAGACAGATTTGGAGCACACTGGACAAGCAAATCTGCAAAGGACAAACAAACATGTTAGAATGTCAAGACATTTGAAATAAAATTAAAGCTGCTACAAGCTGTGACCACAGATAGCTGAAGAAGGTACCATCAATGGGCATATCAGTGCAAGTATATCTAGTGTTGTGTAATAGTATAAGTAGACTCGAAACAAGAGGTTGTGAGCCAGGGCAAAAAACAAGCCACATATGAAACTTACTGAAGTGTACCTACAGGATAACGCTTTAGGACGGTATTGCATGTAAAGCCATAGGTGGACAAGAAGGGGATTAATGATCAGAATCTGAAAGTATAGCATTAGTAACCTGGAAAATCTGAAAGCATGGCATTAAAGTGACTTTGTAAGTAAATTAGTCAGCGGTATTGTATGTTTCATCTACTGTTAATGTCAGGAATTTTTTTATTAAATAGAACTATATTGCCAATTTTGAACTTAAGATGTGACAGTATATTCGTGTTGTTTTTACTCATTTCACTAAATTAAAATAAGAAATAATAAAAATATTCAGTAAGGTTTGCGTGGCCACTATTTGGGGCTGCCCACCCCCAGGTGCCACGATTGATACCTTCTCTGGCAGTGCCACGATTGTAACACCATGCAGCCTTCCCAGCGAAGGACCATCATTTGGAGCTGCCTTCCATTACCACAGATGGTCCCTTTTCTATGTTGTGCAACGACGCAACCTATTCCAGGGCTGATTCATTGGACGTGGCTTATAAATATGATTGAGAGAGCAAGGCCACCATTTGGACCTGCTTTCAATTGCCACGAATGATCACTTTTCCAAGGTAACGCCACGATGGTCAGACCGTGCAGGTTTGCCTAGCATTGCTTCTATTTATTTTCTTTCTGAATAACCGACGAGCTAATGTGGTAGAACGTCTGTGTCCAAAATGGTGAAAAAGCGAGACTTGTACGTTGCAAAATATCCAACAGGTTTAGATGACATGGTCAAACATTTTGAAGATACAGTGCTGTTGCAGCAACTGGGGCAGAGCAGGAACCTGGGGTCTTGGGGATCGTGGGGTTAGGTGGCGTAGGAAAAACAACGTAAAAGAATTCTTCAATCGCAAGAATTCAGATTATGAAACATCCTGCTTCTTATTTGACATGAGAGATCATGCTGCCAAAGGTTCTTTAAATGTGTTGCAGAGAAAGCTTCTTAATAGCTTGACTTGATTGGATCAACCAGTAGACAGCGTTGATGAAGGTAAAGGGATGCTCATAGACCCTCTCAAATCTTCCAACGCCTTGGTAATCTTGGATGAAGTTGACGATGTGAATCAGGTTGATGCACTTCTGCCTCTTCAAATTCATATTGTGAATCAGGTACCTTAATGTTGATTACATCTAGAAATAAGCATGTTCTCAGAAGCTCAACTGTTAAAAAATCATTATCTCCAAGCATTATTTTCTGTCACCTGCGAGTGAAGTTAAAGGGCGAGAGAATGCCAGAGTTGTCCTTGGCATCCCAATTATATTTTATTTCAAAATGATTGTGAATTTACTCTAAAATATGATTATCTTTCGACGTAACAGATACGACTTACGCATCTCATTTTGTCTGACATCCATATTTTTTTAAATCATTGGATTCCATTCCGTGTGGCATGCGATTTTTAAATTCAGCGGATTCGAACTTTGTCTCGGCATCCAATTTATAAATCGACGATCCCACTTTGACTTTCATCATGTTATGGAACAATTGAGCTGAGTCCTGATGCCACTCCATTTCTTCTTAAAGGATCCTTTAAGCCAATTCAATTCATTAGGGAGCTGCAAGTAAATTGCAGTGTTTTTCTCACCAAGGATCGGTGGGCTTATTTCGCCCATTTCTGTATGGGTATTAAGTGAGAATCAACAAACTTACTCGCCCCGCCAGGAGTTTAGATCCATCAAGGGCTAGATTTTCGTTAGGGTTTCGACAAAATGTTTTGGAGCGACCTAGCCGCAAATCTGGACCTGATGCTGGTTCCCACAGGTATTCTTTTCATGGTGGCGTACCATCTCTATCTCCTCTACAGAATCAAGAAGTACCCCAATACTATAGTCACAGGATTCGAAAATGCCAACAAACGAGTCTGGGTACAGCAGATGATGATGGTAATAATCAGGACAGTTATTACTGATTTTTCTTATGTTTTCCCAAGATACATAGTTTATTTTTTCCTTGTTTTTTAGGGTTTTGATTTCAACAATCAATTGCAGGATGTACCGAATAAAACCTCAATAGCTCTTACAGTGGTGTCAAGCAACATATCTGCTGCGGTCTATCTGGCCAGTCTCTCACTAACGATCAGTTCTGTGATCGGCACCGTATTGTCCTTCGCCAAACAAAGCAACAACAGCATCAGCTCCAACCGTCTGGTAACTGAAATATTCTTCGGAAATCAGAATTCCTTGACGTCTACCCTAAAATATGCGAGCCTGCTAATTTGTTTCCTGGTAACCTTCATATCTTATGTACAGTGTGTTCGTTATTTCCTTCACGCGAGTTTTCTGATCAGCACGCCCAACTCAGCTGTCCCTGAACATTACGTTGAGATGGCGGTAATTAGAGGGAGCAATTTATGGTCTTTGGGGATTAGGGCTTATTACTTTGCCTTCCCGCTTCTGCTGTTGATCCAGTTGATCCAGTGTTCCTGTCAAAAGTAAATTAAAATTTTCAATAAAGCGAAACTGAATTTTCCCATCCACTGGCAATTTCTTGCTATTGACACCTAATCCGAAACGGATGGGTGAACTGGACAGTCATCCAGAAGATGAACTGATCCGTTTTATTTGTATATATAAATGTATATTACCTAATGAATAAGATCATCAGTTTTCTCTCGCTCATTAATTCTGGAATTACCCTGGCCTGACATGGTATCAGAGCACAAGTCCCAGAAATAGTAACTCCTGCCTGAGAGCTGCTCAGTCTCTGACATCCCTGGAATACTTGGAGACTGGCGCTGCCTGGAGACTGCCGTTGCCTGGAGACTGCGGCTGCCTGCAAACGCCTTGAAGTGGTAACGTTTGGCTGTTATGAATTTTTTTCCCTGCTACCTGTATTAAATATTTGGTTGGCTGCTTAAATTGAATATCTGGAACCTGCGTGGGGTAGCGTTCATTGGAACCTGCCCGCTGCCTGTGTTAAACATATGGTCTCACACTATTTAGTTACCCACCACGCTTCGATAAACTGAGTAGTTCGATCCTGCGTGAGTAGAGTTCAAATGACCGTGGATCCAAGAGGAACGAAGACATGCTCAAAGCTCTAATGGTTTGACTCCCAACTATTATGACAAATCCTGTCCCGAGGCCTTGTCTATCATTAAATCTGGTGTAGAAGATGCTGTGAAACAGGAAGCAAGATTCGCTGCTTCTTTGCTTCGTCTGCATTTTCATGACTGCTTTGTTAAGGGTTGCGATGCTTTGATTCTGCTTGATGACACTGCCCACTTCACGGGAAAAATAAAAACAGCAAAACCTAACCTGAATTCGGTCAGAAGGTTTGGAGTGGTGGATAAGATCAGTGGTGTCATGCGCTGATCTTCTTGCTGTAGCAGCCCGCGACTCTGTAGTTATTAGTACTTGTCCGGTCAGAGTTGTTCAATCGTCCAAGCAATTAAAGTAACTGAACAATGATTGGTTTGGCTTTAGTGGATACCATACAGGCTGAGCTTTTGTGTGTTGAGAAAGTATTTGTTATGGTAGTGCTATGGTAGTGCTGTGTTGAGAAAGTATTTGTTATGGTAGTGCTGTAGCCTGATATATATTGTAACAGAATTTTGAAGTGTAGCAATGGTGATTTAAAGCAGAGACAAATATGGTGATAAGAGAATTTTGAATGATTTTATATATATATATGGTGATATAAATAAGAGTTTTAAATGATTTTTTTCTCCATACCAAAATCATTTTTTAAAGCAGAGATATACACAGTAATTCTCCATATCAAAATCATTTTTTAAAAAGCAGCAGAAGTTTTTTTAAGAGTATTTTTTTCATCAGAAGTATATATCAGCAAAAGTTTTTTATATCAGCAGAAGTAACCTTTACAAAATGCATTCAATCATCTCTATGATAGGAATAGTTCTCACTGGCAAGGAGAACTATCCTGACTGGTCTCGGATGGTACAGCACACCCTCATTTTCAATGAGCTGTGGAAAGGAGTGTGTGTCGGAGAAGGAGACAATGACC
>APFE030338582.1:197201-237344 GCA_000404065.3 Pinus taeda
GAACTGGACAGTCATCCAGAAGATGAACTGATCCGTTTTATTTGTATATATAAATGTATATTACCTAATGAATAAGATCATCAGTTTTCTCTCGCTCATTAATTCTGGAGTTACCCTGGCCTGACACTTGCAAATAAAAAACTTATGAAGAAATTGCAAATAAAAAACTTATCTCTTCATCCGATGCTCCAGAATCTCCCAAAAAACTTCGTCGCCATCAGCGGCTCCTGAAGAGGATCGATAGCGTACTCCACAAAATCGAGGTAAGGACTAGGATTAGAGCAAAGGTGAGCGCAAGCGAATGGATTACTTGTAACAATGAAGACGATGGTTCTGGAGCTCTCTGCCCATAACAACCCTCTGCCCATAACAGAAATGAAGGCCATTTTCCGCCATGTTTCGCTCGTAACTGAAGGATGAAGGCCATGACGAGTAACTGACTGAGGAAGACCATGACGAAATGTGCACAGATGTCAGTAGACAACATATGGGTGGCCCAAACTGTGCACATATGTCAGATGTACTCCTTCACTGAAGGACGCCAAGTGTCAACCTCGGAAAGAAAAGGACGACGAAATGTTAGTAGACAGCATACGGGTGGCCCAAACTGTGCACAGATGTCAAATGTACTCCTTCACTGAAGGACGCCAAGTGTGATGTACTCCTTCACTGAAGGACGCCAAGTGTCAACCTCGGAAAGAAAAGGACGACGAAAGCTTGTTTCAAAGGAAGGCCTATCGGCCTAATTAGATGATACGTTCAATGAAGTGAAATTCAAAGATATGTTAAATAGTGCTTAGTAAAATTTGAGTTCCCAATGCTATTTTCTTATGATTGTATTTTTATTTTGATTAAAAAAATAAACTGTATAGAATTGGTCCCTGCATATTCTATCGTTTTTGTGTTCTTCTTTTTTATCAAAATTAAATAAATTAATTTAAAAAATATATACTTACCATACAAAAACCATAAAACCACCCAAAAAAAACCATCAAAGTAACCCTCAAAACAACTTATTCCAATAGAAAAATAAAAGTTTGGATTTAGTAATTGCCAATCCCAATATTAAAAAAATAATTCCTGTAATTCCCCATCATATTTAGAAATGATAAAATGTTTTTGAATATGTTAAATAAAGTGTCTGTTCAATTATTATTATGCTTATTGAAGTATCTTAAACACTCATAAATATGACAGGAGTGAAATTAGTGAAATTAATTATTTGATTTCAGTATTAAATTTATAAAATATTTTTAAATTTTAAAAATTTTAAATTAATTATTTGAAATACAATAATTAATTCAACTAAACAGAGTTGACCTTTTATTCCTATCTTTGAGATCATGGCCTTCAGTAAATATTGAAAACATTTCCTGGGGATTCCGTGTACGCCTTCTATCAATTTGGATTTGTCTCTTTAATATCAAATTAGTTGCTAACATTAGTTGTTGCATGGAAGATGACGTCAAATTTAAAACCCACATATTAACTGTAATTATTACGTGAAATGATGATAGGTAATTATTGTGAATAGAACCTCATCATAACTTTTCATTTTCTGGCTGTTGAGAGAGCATCTCATCTCATAAAGACATAATAATTTTAGATTTTTATGTGGTGAAAACATAATTTTATACCGGTGAGGTTGACCTTTTCCATCTTTTCATATATAATATAGATATTATTAATATTTATTTATCTATTTAATAATAAAAGTTACAACAAACACATTTAAATGTATTGATTTTTTTTATTAAAATAAAATTATTATTAAATCCAGTGTGAAAAACATGTAATATCTTATTATGTTAAAAATAAATGTATAAAAAAATAAATTAGATAATAATATTATTTATTAAAACTTATTTAAATTTTATCTTAATTTAAATTTAACAAATTAAAAAAAAAAAAAAAATTCTTTTCATTCTTAAAAAATTACACTTTAATCTTTCTAAAAATTTAATAAATCCAAAATTAAAATAAATCTAAAATAATATCATTACCATACTTATTATAAAATACCATATTTACTATATATATTCCATATTTACTATATATATTCTTTTTAGCGCTGCCTTCCGGAGATCCCGAGTTACTTATAAATATTGCAAATGCATAGAGATACAATTTTTTTAGCATATTTTTTTTTTCAGATAAAAAAAATGTTATATATCCAATCATGGACTAATTCTTTACAAATGTGCAAACAGATTTTCCTGACTGCAAATAAGTTTTCCTGACATCATCAGAAATAGAGTTTTCTATCATCATACAAAAATACGGCTGAAACAGCCAACTGAACTGTTCAGGTGTTCCCGCAAAATTCACCAAAAAGAGAGTATGTAAACTGTTCATCTGCATATCTTCAAAAAAAAGGGGAAATTTTAGGAGCAGCATAGGGTTAACCCAAGTATTATCGTGCCATATTAGTTGACTAATTCTCTTTTCATGCAAAAGATTTTTAAAGATAAGAAATCAAGATGAAGATTACATATATATATACGATAAGAAATCAAGATGAAGATTAGATATATATACGTTCTTGCAAACGTCTGAAATTTGATTTAATATTAATTTTTATATAATATTGTTTGGTGTCAAAGTTGAACATACATTATTTTTTATATATACATTCTTGCAAACGTCTGAAATTTGATTTAATATTAATTTTTATATAATATTGTTTGGTCTCAAAGTTGAACATACATTAATTTTTATATGGTATTATTAAGAAATTTGGAAACGATCTGAAATTTCATCTTATATTAATTTCTATATAATATTGTGTCGTCCCAAAGTTGATCATATATTAATTTTTATATGGTATTATTAAGAAATTTGGAAACGATATGCACCCTGCCTCTACCAGTCTCTCCTAATTCTACCATTCTATCTCTTGACTTTAAGAAGGGAGAATGGTAGGTTTAGGAGAGGGACATAAAAAAAACTTCGCTTGCTTTGAGAATTCCCATTCCAAAGGCCAAGCAGAGAGCTGAGATAATCATGGGTGACAGTGGATCTTCAGCTTCAGTTTCATTAGTGGAAGATTTTAATGGCGTCATTAAGCTCTACAGTGACGGATCCGTGGTGCGTGGAGACGAACCAGCTTTCCACTTTCCTCCACTCACTGAAAGTTACGACCACGTTTTATACAAAGACATTGTGTTTAATCATACACTCGGCTTATGGGCGCGCCTATATCTCCCCAATTCTTTCCCAGCCACCACCACACGCCTGCCAGTAATCTTGTACTTCCATGGCGGAGGCTTCTGTTTGCATAGCCCTCAGAGTCCCGTTATGCACCGTTTCTGTCTAAAGTGGGCAGCCGATGTAGGGGCCCTCGTCGTCTCGGTAACTACAGATTGGCTCCCGAGCATCGCCTCCCTGCTGCTTATCACGATTCTGTCTCCGCTCTCCAATGGCTTCATTCCCAGTCCAAAACCACAGGCGGAGGAGAAAGAGGCGATCCTTGGTTCGATTCGCATGCCGACTTCTCCAAGGTATTCCTCATGGGAGAAAGCGCAGGAGGTAACATCGCGCATAGGCTGGGAATGTGGTGTGGCGGACAAGATTGGGGTGAAGATATGCAAATAAAAGGATTGATTTTGTTGTATCCCTTTTACGGAGGGGAGGCGCGGACTGCGTACGAGACTAGGGAGAAGCAAGGGACTCCGCCTTTTACAGTGGAAGACTCGGATTTTTTCTGGAGGATGGCACTCCCCGCGGGAAGCAACAGAGACCACCATTTCTGCAACCCCGCGGCAGCACTGGATGTTTGGTCGCTTTCAGGTCCCCTACCGCCGACGATTATGGTGATTGCAGGGTTTGACATTCTGAGGAACAAACAATTGGAATACTGTGAGCTTCTCAAGAAATGCGGTGATCAAATCATCGAAGTTGTGGAGTTTGAAGAGGAAGATCATGATTTCGCCCTTTCGAAAATGGACGAACAAAATTCAATAAAAGAAGAAATTATTTTAAAGTTCACGAAGTTAGAGATTTAAGACAGATTGTTTCTTCATCTGCTTGATGTATTCAACCTTTTTTTTGTGAAGCTTCACAACAAACTCCTGGCTAAATAGATTATCCCAAGAGCTAGCTCCCAACATATCTGCATAACTTTTCCTATTGTCTTTGAAGGCCTCACTTTCTAAAATGAAATGTTTTCATGTTTCCACTTTTCCGGAAGAATAAAAAATGCATACCCTTTCCTCCCACACTTCCTTTGGCCTTTTCCATTGCCCTGTTTCACAACGGAGTTGATGAGAATTAGTCCTTAACTGAGCAATAAGAATTTTGGCTTTCCAAGAGACATTGGCCTTTATGTATGCTTTTGGTTGATGATTATGAGTGGATTGAACACTTCAATATAGTAATTTTTCTTTCTTCCTAACTTCTTATCCCAAGTACGTTTGTGGAACTTTTCCATAACAAAAGCTTTTATCTCTTTGTTGTTTATGGGACACACGTTCAAGCAAATACCCCATTTACTAAACCATTTGTTATGTTGTTGCATCCAAGTTTTTTTGCTCTTGCACAATCTATCATTAAATACAACCTTAGGCCATCTACCCTCTTCCATTTGCTCATTTTTTTTTAAATACCTTATGACTCGAACCATAGCAATTGCTTCAATAGGAGCAGTCCTTGTTTCACTTAACAAGATATCATAAGGAACTGCACTTTTAATCTTAAATTTGTTTGTAATCAAACACTTCTGATTTTCTCAATTTGTCTCCACTGGATGTCGGAGGTATTGCTAGCCCACAGTTCACAACCATAGAGAATCACCGGAATCACTAGAAGCCCAAAAAGAGTTTGAGTGGTCTTCTAGTCCCATATCTCTGCTTGTCTGCACCTATTTTGAAAAGCATAAAATGCTTTCCAACCCCCCAAAGTTCTTTTCTTTCTACAACCATTCCAACTTAGATTTTTGTTGAAGTCAATTCTCAGGTACTTGTTATCCGCAACTTCTTCCAGAATGTTGCCTTCAAAGTAGAACTTATGTTGGTTATGTTTTCTTTTCGTAGAGAAAACCACTACTTTTGTTTTGCTCATATTGACTTGCACCCCCACACTTCTACAAAAATGCCCAAGGGATAGTAAGTGCTCTTGCAAACCAAGATCCGATTTAGCAATCAGAATAAGGTCATCTGCATACAAAAGAAGCCTTATAACAAACTTGCGCAAATAGATACCATCACCCCCTTGTGAATTTAACCACTTCTCAAACTTGTCGATATATAAACCAAAAAGGGTAGGAGACAGTGGGCAACCTTGCTTGACCCCGATATCGCTTCTAAAACTTTCAGAAATGACTGTTGAAGTTCTAATTTTGACTTTCACCTCTCCATACAGCCTATGCATAGCTGCTCTCAAATGCTTAGGAACCCCAAGTTCCTCCATTCTCTGCCAAAGTTTATCCCTAGGAACCAAGTCAAACGCTTTTCTGAAATCAACAAAGCAACAAAAGACTTCTTCATTTTTCTCCCAAACTTTTTCAATGATGTGCCTTAAATTTATGCAATGATCAACTGTGGAATGTTTAGGTCTAAAACTTGCTTGCCCTTTAGCACGCTTATCTCTTTCTTTTGTCCACTTGCTATTTTTGTTTTCTAGCATGCTTCCAAATAGCTTTGCAAACAAAGGGTTTATCATGATGGTCCTATAATTGGAGGGATTATTGACGTCACCGCTCTTGAAAAGAGATATTGTTAGAATAGTTGTCCAATCTGTGGGGAGCCCTCGTTGTATGATGTTGTTGAAGATTTTTGTAATGTGAGGTGCAAGAATCTTTGAGCCCCACTTTAGATATTCTGCTTGGAGTTCAACTAAGTCTTTTGCTTTTCCAACACCCAACTTCTTGATACCCATTTCTACCTCTTGTACTGTGAAGAGTTCAGTATCAGTGTTGACCAAGGGGGAGGGTCAACCTTGGGAACCTACTCATAGAGTTGTCTTGCATAGTCAAACCATTTAGAAGCTGTAATATTATTTCCAATTTGTATCTTTTTCGGTTGGAGCTCCTTCCAAAATAATTTGGGATTATTTTTCCCAAGGAAGATTAGTTCTTCCCTCCTTAAAACCATGAAATCAACCTTTTTCGTGCTTAATAACTGCTTGTAAGATTTGAGCTTTATGTTATCCTTGTTTGACTCTTTCCACATTCTCCTTGCCTTTTTGCATTCCTCATTAAACCAAGCATTAACTGGAAAGCAAATTGTTTCAAACTTCTTAATTTTTGTTCTTTTGCACTTTGCAAATGTGCATTGAATTAAATGTGTTAATTCATGACTATGAAGGCTGTGAATTGTAATTTTCTCCTTCTCAAAGAGCCTCTCTAGCGTCATTTTGAAGGTATTACAATTTTCTGGGGTCAAAAGAATTCTGCCCTGCGGGAGATTCTGTTGGACATGCTGAATTTTTTACTCTAATTGTTTCTTTTCAATCCAAGAGAAACATAAATAAATTGGCCTGTGATCTGATTTCAAATCCCACAACTGATCTCCAACCAAAACTTGTTCCATTTGCTCACACAAACCATCCGAACAAATTACATAATCTACCACACTTGCTCCATTGTAAGTATTGCAAGTGAAATTACCGAACTTTGTCCATCTAGTCAAGCCATTACAAATGACTAAATCAAAGGCCCCACACAGAGTAAGCAATTGTTCACCAAAGAGATTACAGCCCTTGTCCTCTGAAATTCTTTCCCATTGATGATTACTTTCTTCTATAAGCCAAACATGATCATAATCATCTTTACAACAAAGAATGGTAGCTTGCTCACTTGCAGTCCTAGCATTGAAATCACCCACTATAAGGACTTCACCTAGCTGCGAATATGTTGCAATATCCGCTTTTAAAGCTGCAAATGGATCTTTGTGGTCAAGCCCTTTACTTTTGTAGATTTTTGAAACCTGTGGTGCAAAATAGCATGCTGCAATTCTAATGTGGTTTCCATTTTCTGATATTTTAAACCAAATGAATTGCTTATTTGAGTCTTCTTTTTCTAACTGAATGGGACAACCTTCTTTCTCCCTTACTAAAACCATGATACCCTCGTCTAATATAAAAGACGTCTATTATGCTATAGTAGGTCTCCATCACATCAATATATTTTATGGAACCCACCAACTTTTTAATATCTTTATATTTTGTTTTCATAGATAACATCAATAAGTTCAACACCATTTCACTAATTATTTTATATTCTCAAAATAATATTATATAATTTAAAATCATATTATTTTTTTTTAATAATCCATTTCAATTTTAATTTTCAATCTTTTAATTTTTATGATTATATTTTTTGAAATAAATGTTATTTAATAATTTGTTTTTATAATTTAAAATTTTTTATTAAATTTTTAAAATAAATGTTATTTAATAATTTATTTTTATAATTTAAATTTTTTATTATAATTAATAAAAATTAATATTTATTTCCACTATAAAGTTTATTATTTAAAATTTGAAGTTTTATGAGAGTTTTATCTTAAAATGTTGTGAAATAATTTAATTATTAATAATTAATAAATGGATGGTCAAAAGATCTTAATTTAAGTGGTTGGGAATAGAAAGCTTTATATTAAAATAATGTGAAATAATATAATCATTAAATAATTAAATGATGGATGGTCAAAAGACCTTGATTAAGTGCTTTAGTGAATAATTTATTTCTCTAGCTATTTGGGTTCAGGTCTTGGCGTACATGTTGTAATTGATGCATTAGTGGTTGTTATGAAATAATTTTTTCTAGTGTAATAGTGGTAGCCAATCTAATTGAAATTATGGATTCACCATAAATTCTCATTCTAGTTTAAAAAAAAATAAATTAAAAGAATATTCACAAAATATTTTAGTATTAGCCATAAAGAGACACTTGAAATTTATTTCAAAGATAACTATGTCATTTTTTTTTCAATGTAATTAAAAATGTTGTAAAAGTAAATTAAATTAAACTATATATAAAATATTGACTATAAAATTAGTTATGGTTTTTGTATTAAGCCATAATGTTGGTCCATTGTCAAGTGGGGATGAATCCTCATGGTTAAAAATCTTGTTACATTTTTCAGTTAGACATATACACATTTTGAAGAAGTGTGTACCTTTCTAAGAAGCTCTAATAAATACACAAATGTTCAGAGATACTTAGATAACCTTAGGTCATAGGAAATGAAAAATGCTCATAAAAATTGCTTAATCGAAATGTTAATGAAAATTCCTTAATCTAAGTATTATTGTTTTGATCTCTTGCATGTTAAGTAGCTTGTCAAGATCACAAACCTAATTTCTGCAAACATGTTCACATTCTAGAATTTCATAATGTGAATGGGAATTTGACAAGTGCAAACTGTTCACAATCTAGAATTTCATAATGGGAATGTGAAATTGGGAATTTGAGAATTCGTATTGCATTTAAAAATTCCAACAACTTTGTATGCTACACATAATTCCTTAATCTATCTTCATCATAAACTTCCAACTATTATAATGAGTTTAGCCCATAATTCCATAATTTCCAAGAAACTAATTGAATAAAAAGTAAAATGCATAACAATGATCGGATAAGTACATCTCATTATATCGATAAGTTCATTTTTCGAAGATAATTGGTATAAATCTATTAATAGTTGAAGCTTTCCTGGATAGTACCAACGTCTTTGGTGCATAGGTAAAGGCAAGGAAAAAAAAGGAAAGGAAGTACACATACCTCACTGGATAAAAGTTGTATATGTATTTTATATATATGTGTGTGTGTCTGTGTGGTTGTTTGGGTATGTATATATAATGTTATAGATTAGTCTAAATCAATGTATTGAATGCGCATTAGTCTATTTTTTTCCATATTTTGAGTTATGCTTACTTATAATTTAGTGTTATAATAATGTTTATCCCCACTACTTCTTGGAAATAATTGTTACTCACTTATATAGTTTGGTTTTCCAACATGGTGTTAGAGTTGTTGGTTTGAGATTCAACTTCTTGTCTATAAGTCATTTTAGAGGCAATTATTAATTTACATGCTCATGTGTGTTGACATTGTGTAATAGAGTGACTTGGTTTCATCTTACAATTTGGATTAAAAAATTTGCATAACAATTATCCATGAAAGAAAAAATATCTAGTTTTGAATGATCACAACTATAGTTTATGGGCGTAAGATATGAAAACAATTTTACATTTTAAGATATTATGGTAGTTTACAAAAATTATGGTTAAAAACCTTAAAGACGAACATAATAAGTTCATTATTGATGGGGAAAATATGAAGTAGTAGGTGTTATCACAATCTACATTTCCAAGAAAAAGATTCACTTTTGTAGAAGTGGGATTGATTGGGAAAATAAAACATAAAAGAAGTTGAAAACTTTGTTTGATAAGATAAATGAAATCTAGTTATGCAAATTGAAATAAAGTTTATCGTTATTAATTCAATAATGGACCTACATACTTTGGTAATTTTTGAAAGTTTTATTTACTTGGTGGAAATTTTGACTTAAAACTTTTTCCAAACTTTTTTTTAACTCTTTTAAAACAACTAAATAACTCCATTTTTTTAAACTTAACTAAAAATATACTTATCCTACAATATCATCCATTTATTAACTCACTTGAAGAATGAGATATCATCCACTTGAAATACAAATGATGTATTCACAACACGAGATAAGCTAAAATTTTGGATGCCTTGTTTTATTGTATTGAAATACATATAAAATCTTAGATATTTCAGGTTGTTATTTATTATTGAATTTATAATTTAAATAACAAAATTAAAATATAATAATGAAAAATATTTTATTAATATAATATTTAATACCTATTATAAATAAAATATTTGAATATCGTAAAAATATATAATATAATATTTTTTCATTTTATATTTATATATATATAATTAAAAAAATCTAAAAAATTTATGCCACGAAATATATCTAAATTAAACTATAACGTCAAAAGGAAGCATTTTACCACTATGGAATGCCTTAGCACAAAATGACCTCCCAAAAAATTGCAATTCTATTCGCTAGACACCGAACACGTCGGTGGAGTAATGGTAACACGGTGGTCGACATCGGTAGAGTACATTAGGTGAGTTGTTGGGTTACCACTTGGCACGCCCCTACCCTAGCGGTACTCTTCCAACCGCACGATCAAGGGTGCAACACCACCAACCACTTTCTTTTTAACAATACTTGCGGTTGTGGACTATGCCTACTTTTTATACTTAGTTTATTTTTCAACTGCTAAGTACAACTTTCATTAACACAGTGGAAACTTTCATACATCATTCATCGTTATTATCTTTTAACATAAATGCACAATGGATAATAAACCGGGACGGGAAACTCCCTAAAATATGAGTATGTCCGCTAATAATAACAATCTTTACAAAATATACAAGTTCAGTCTTTGCAGGGAAACCCCAAGTTTCCTTCCTACAATTTCTGTCTTAATCGTGCAAATTAGTTGTTCGGCTTGTGACCGTCATTCGACTGCCTTCGTGCAACGCTGCCTGGTCGTGTTGCTGACCCAACGCACGCCCTCAGCTCATCCGCACCGTCGCACCCAACTCCACGTTGACTCGTTTAACTATCGCACCATTTTACCGTCGTGTCGTGCCAAGTTCACCAACTCGTCGTGCCCATCGTTCAGCTCGTGGGGTGCTCCTGCCCAACTCACCAAACCAGCGAGTTGTTCGACCCGTCGGTCACCTGTCTCGTTCACCTCGGGCGCTCCTACACGAGCTCGCCCAAGTCCCAACGTGTTCATTCGTTTAGCTTACCCGAGCGCCCAGCTCGTCCTTCCAACCTCCACACACGTCAACATTTGGCGTTCGTTCCCCCGAACGCCTTGCCCAGCTCATCCACCAATCTTGTGTCGCCCATGCCCAGCTGTCCTGACTCACCCTTGCTTTGTTCACACTTCGCTCGGGCGCCTTTACCCAACTCATCGTTCAACCGGCCGAGTCACCCAAATGTGCCTATCGCCCGTCATTCAGTTGTCCCCCTGTTGAGGCAGCTCGTCGCACTGCCAAGTGTGCCCTTCATTCGGTTCGCCCGACCTGCAGTTGTCTCCGTCACCCGAACTACGGTGTTAAACCACTACCCGACTTGCAACCTTGCCCGCTGACCTGCTTATTGTGTTTCGAACAACCTGCACCGATATGCGATGTGCGTTTTCTCGGCTCCGTGCTTTGAACATAGACTCCGCCTACACTTTGCCTCACGTTTCAGACTCCAAGCTCTAGCTCACACTCCTACTCCTCTAACGCATAAGACTTCATGTTTGATGGATGAATGAATCTCCAACTCCCCTCATGCACTTATACGGTGGATGCCCAAGGTAGGGGCTTCACCCATGGCTAAGCCAACCCACACTTAGACAATTCACCATTAGCCATGGTGGGGGCGCCCACACCCGGGACCGCCCCACCATATAACTTCACCGCCATTGCACTTCATACACTTCGTTTATTTGCGTGTTTCCTTTGACTCGTCGCACCATTCCAAGCGCGCCCAACTCGTTGGTTGGCCAACTCGTCGCCCGCCGCCAAACGAACCGCAACTCGTGGGTGTTACATCCTCCCCCACTCAAAGTCATTGTCATCCTCGACAATACCGTCATATGAAATCGCAAAGTGCTAGCTCCAACATCCAGAATGATCATGCTGCCTACCTCTGCTCTGCCATCACATAAACCATAAAGGCTCATGTCTCCATGAATCGGAAAGTATCCTCAATCCATGACCATCAACCACATCCATCGCAATCCCCACATGCTGCCCCATCATGGAAGGCTGGTCCCTCTAACTCAAGTTACATGCTCACTGCAACATATATCGTGTTGACTCCATCATGTATCACCATCGTGTGAACTGTTGCCATGATACTCCAACACAACTCAAGCATACCTCAGTACACTGCTAGGCACCTATGAATTGAACTAGCTGGGTAGCTAATCCAACTGTCGCGTCCTAACCATGAGAATGAACCTCCTCATGCCATCATCAGTGATTTATCTCAGCCTCCTGTCACAACATCGACTCGATCAAGAATCCATCTCCATCTCCATCAAAATGTAAGCCATGCCCATGTCCATGAAGTAAACTCCATCTCGTCTGCAACATGCTGCCCATGATCTTTGGTGTCAATGTGTTGCATGAAATCAGCCACATCTATCCCAACATCATCATCCATATGTGTAAAATCCATCTCCTCAAAATGAAGAGATCCTCTCATCAGACCGACTCTCAATGTGCCACGTCCAGGTTCATGAAGCAACCTCCATCATATCTGTAATGTGCCATCCCTCAAGTTTGCCAAGGAAACAAGTATACACCTGCCTCATCATCCATGTGTAGCCCATGATCTTAGATCAATCAACTCCCATGTGTAAGAAGTGGTTAAGTCTCAGCTCAACCCATGCCCAAGTGTTGCCACCAAGGCATCACCATCACTCCAAAGTGTCTCATATCAATCCTCCACATCAAGTCACTCTTTCAAGCACACACATACATGTACTCAAAAGTATGCATCCCATACTGCATCAAAGTCCTTGACCTCAGCTCCTTAATGCATCAGACCCTCCAAGTCCACCATAACATGAATTTCCCAAAAGTCACAACCTCATGTCATCATGAGCTCCATGAATCATCTCCAACCAACATCTCAGCAAGCATACATGTCTCGGCCCAAAGGTCCCTGCAAGATTCCTCAGATCTCCATGTAGTAGGAATGCTCCATGGTCTGCTCACAAGCCCAACCAAGTCCAGGGCCTTGTTTTATAGAAGTGCACAACATCCCCATTGGCTCATAAGTAAAACATCTCCATGTCACACTAACAAATTCACCTGCACAACATCTATGCCTTGGCACTCCTCATTGGATGCCCATAAGTGACACCTCTACAAGTGCTCCTGCAAAATGTCCCTGCATAAGACTGCCATGCTCCATGTCTCCAACTCGATGTCCATGACTCAATTTTCCCATGTTGTCCAACTAAGTAGACCCATCGCAACAATCGGTCATCCTCATCCAAGTCTGCAATCCCGGTCTAGCGAACTCAATTACGCAAACCATATCATCATCACATGAGTCTCTTCCACCATGGCTCCCCCATTGAAGGTTCCACCAAGACTTCGTCTTGGTCTCAGCCATGAGAAGTCCACCCAAGTATCATCAAACTCAAGTGTGAGCCCTTCTCCAATCTGTCCATGAGTCATGTTGGGCACTTAACCAATTTCTCCATATGGCTAAAGCATGACCCATTCCTCCATAATGATCATCACGTTCCTCCCTTGTCATGGGCATTTTCACCTTCTGCCATGAGGTCACAAATAGCCCCAACAAGTTCTACAATAGCCAATGTTCCTTGCTTCTCCATACAAGTTCTCATCGTAGACATCCATGGTAAGATCCTCCATCGCATCGGCAAACTGATTTTTCCCTTCCCTGCATATGGCCCATCTACCAAAAGCTCAGATGAAACACAAGTATCAATAGTACTTACTTCATCATGAGGCTCCTCCATGTGAATATCCTCATCCACCAATGTTTGCAAACTACACGATCCTGGTCCAACTTGAACAATTTCAAGTTCATCCTCCATCGTTGTCATATCTGCAACATCCTCAAACATCACAGCTTCCTCTTCTTCGTCATCACAATTTGCATCTGTAACCTGCTCCATTGCCCAACCAAGTCGAAGAAGTTCGTCTTCAACATTCCTTTCCAAAACTTCAAGTTCACCTTGAATATGTGGGTTCCCCTCTTTTATCAGCTTCAACCTATGTAAGGTCAGCAAGAGCTTCCCTTCGTATTCTTCCAAACATGCCATGTCTTGTCGTTCAGCTTGGCTCAAGCACGATGCTTCACCCCTGCTAAACTTATCGCGAAACATTACACTTCCTTTGGTATGCCTAGTTCGACTGAATCAAGATCTGATACCAACTGTCATGCCCCTACCCTGGAGGTACTCTTCCAACTGCACGATTGGGGGTGCGGAACCACGAACCACTTTCTTTTTAACAATACATGTGGTTGTGGACTACGCCTACTTTCTATACTTAGTTTATTTTTCAACTGCTAAGTACAACTTTCATTAACATAGCGGAAACTTTCATACATCATTCATCATTATTATCTTTCAACATAAATGCATAGCAGATAATAAACTGGGAGGGGCAACTCCCTCAAATATGAGTCTGCTCAATAATAATAACAATCTTTACAAAATATACAAGTTCAGTCTTTGCAGGGAAGCCCCAAGTTTCCTTCCTGCAATTTCTATCTTAACCATGCAAAGATGTCGTTCGGCTGCCTTCGTGCAGCGCTGCCCGCTCGTGTCACCAACTCGATGCATGCCCTCAGCTCGTCCGCATCGTCGCACCCAACTTCGCGTTCACCCATTCGACTATCGCACCATTTTACCGTCACACCGTGTCGAGTTCACCAACTCGTCATGCCCGTCGTTCAGCTTGTGTGGCGCTCCTGCCCAACTCACCAAACCACCGAGTCGTTCGACCCGTTGGTCGCCTGTCTCATTCACCTTGGGTGCTCCTACACGAGCTCGCCCAAGTCCCACCATGTTCATTCGTTCAACTTACTCGAGCACCCAGCTCGATGTTCCAACCTCCGCACAGGTCCACACTTGGTGTTCGTTCACCCTCAGGAGGAGCGGCAGGTAGACTCTTGCCTCAAAATTCGAATTGGACTTTACCTTCATCGCATGCATGGTTTCATCAATGATGGGTAGCGTATGGTACCTAGACAATGGAGCTTCTTTCCACGTGACCGGTAATAAGGAGCTCTTCAGTGAATTGGAGGAGAAGGATATCCAGATGCATATCGAGATGGGTGATGATGGTAGGTATAGTGCTACCGGGTTGGGTATAGTTAGCTTTCAGAGGGAGTAGGGTGCTCCCCTCACTTTGTGAGATGTTATGTATGTTCCTGGTTTGAAGAAGAACTTGGTATCTGTTGCCATGTTGGAGGATAGAGGCTATGATGTGATCTTTAGTAAGGGAAAGGCATTCCTCATCACATAACCATGGGACAGGTAAAGAGGATAGGGATTCAGGTGAAGAATCTCTACAAGTTGGAGGTAGAAGATTGTGCTGCATTGAGCATGAAAACGAAAAAGGTGCAGAGTCGATACATTAGTGAGTTGTGGCACAGGTGGTTGGGTCACTTGCATCATGGCGCTATGAAAATCATGCAGCAAAATTCTACCGATCTTCCCAAAGGTACACTAGAGCAAGTTGACACATGCAAAGGTTGTACTTTGGGAAAATTCACCAAAGCTTCCTTTCACGACAAAGACAACCGAGCATAGGTGATTCTAGATCGAGTCCATTCAGATGTGTGTGGACTGTTCTCAACAACATCTATGACCAAGCACATGTATTTTGTTATATTTGTTGACGATTTTTCTCGTAAATACTGGATATTTTTCATGCAGAAGAAAGATCAAACTTTTGCAAAGTTTTGTGAATTTAAAGCATTGGTCAAGAAAGATACTAGTAGGAAGGTTAAAGCTCTTAGGAGTGATAACGGTTGAGAGTATGTGCCAAATGAGTTTAAAAACTTATGTGCGGAAAAAGGGATTAAACGGGAGTTGACAACACCCCATAACCCATGACAGAATGGGGTGGCTGAAGGGAAGAATAGAAGCATTGTAGGGGCAACATGGGCGATGTTGCATGATCAAGGCCTACCACTACACTTGTGGGTTGAGGCATGCAACACAACTGCTTATTTACAAAACAGAAGCACTCATTAGATTCTTGGGATGAGTACACCAGAGAAAGCTTTCTCACGCAAGAGACTAGATGTGGGTCACTTCAGGATTTTTCGGTTATCGGTATATTACCATGTGACTAAAGATGCACGGAAGAATCTTGAGCCGACAACAGAGTTGGGGATATTTATGGGGTACACTAATACACCTCACAACTATCTGGTGTATATGTCGACCAATAGGATGACAGTGGTTCTCAAGGATGTCAAATTCGATGAAGAGAAGGCCATGTGATGTTCCCTTGAGAGGGAGCTTCAGCTACATGCGGTTGAGGAGATTTTAGCTCCTAAGGAGGAGCTTCAAATTAATGTGGAGCAGCCACATGCAGAGGATTCAAGAGTGGAGACATCCACTCAGGTAGAGTCTTCTAAATATGGGAGAAAGCGGCCTAGAGAGGTTGACAAGTTATTTCAGGATGTGAGAGAGAATGTGGGAGCACCCATATCAAAGTGCAGACAGAGGAGGTCACTTGAGAGGTACAATGGATACATGGCTCTTATGAGTGGATGTGTTGAGACAAAGCCATATTATTTTGAGGAGGCAATGCAACAACCAGTTTGGGTTGATGCCATGGTGGAGGAGTATGACTCCATTGTTTGTAACAATGTTTGGGATGTGGATCCATGACCGGCAGACAAGTGAGTGGTGAGCTCTCGATGGTTTTGCAAGGTAAAGCAAGCAACAGATGGTAGTGTGGAGAAACATAAGGCCAAGTTTGTGGCCCAAGGCTTTTCTCAGGTAGAGGGGATTGATTATGATGAGACCTTTTCTCTTGTTGCAAGGTACTCATCAATCAGATCCATTTTGGCACTATCAGCGCAAATGGTTTGGAAGATCAATCAGATGGATGTAAATACAACCTTCCTTAATGGCAAGATTGAGGAAGCGTTGTATATTGAGCAGCTTGAAGGTTTTGAGGCCTTTGACTATGAGTAGCATGTGTGCTAACTCAAGCGAGCGTTGTATGGGCTGAAGCAAGCACCCCGTGCTTGATACACCAGGATTGATAGTTACATCACTGGGTTGGGCTTCACCAAAAGTGAAGCAAATGCGAACCTGTACCATATTGTGGTTGAAGGTAAATTGTTGATTATTGTTTTATATGTCGACAATTTGATTCTGATAGGTGATGATAAGCTAATCAAGTCTTGCAACAAGGATCTTGCAAGAGAGTTTGAAATGAAGGACTTGGGGCTCATGCACTACTTTTTGGGCATGGAAGTATGGCAAGGTGATGGGGAACTTTTTGTCTCTCAGGGCAAGTATGTCAACGAGACACTAAAAAGGTTCCACATGGAGAGCTGTAAACCCATGGTGACTCCTCTAGCAGGTAACTAGAGGAAGGAGGAAGCTACTTCGGGTGAAGTAGTGGAAGCTACTATTTATAGGAAGCTTGTGGGTTCACTAATGTATTTGGTGAACACACGACCAGACATGTGCTATGCAGTTAACCAACTTAGTCAATTGATGGTTAGGCCTACCAAGCTGTATTGGAAGGCGGCTACGCATGTGTTGAGATACCTCAGAGGCACTACTCAGTATGGATTGTGGTACAAACAGACAAAGGGAGTAAAGATTCAAGGCTTCATCGATGCAGATTGGGCAGGGAGTCCATCTGACAGGAAGAGTACATCAAGAGGGATCTTCAGTATTGGGTCAACAACTGTTTCTTGGTACAACAGGAAACAAAGATCGGTTGCACTCAGTTTGGCGGAGGTAGAGTACATGGCTGCTAGTCAAGCAACATGTGAGGCCATCTGGATGAGGAAGATTATGGTTGGTTTGTTTAGTCAGCAGATGGATCCAACTGTGATTTACTCTGACAATCAGAGTTGTATCAAACCCTCCGAAAATTCAATTTTTCATGATCGGTCCAAGCATATTGTTATCCGGTATCTCATCTTTGAGATTGTGTGCAGAGGCGGATCATGTTGTTGGAGTACGTTCCCATAGAGGAGTAGGATGCTAACATTTTGACAAAGGCATTGTTAAGATGTAAATTCGAGTTTCACAGAGACATGATTAGGGTAGCTGATAATCTCTTTCTTGTTGAGAGGGAGTGTTACAAATAGCAACAAGAAATTCCCATTTAATTTGTCCTTGAATTAAATTGTGAATTAAAATCAAATTCTATTCTCATAGCAACAGGTAAGTAGTTAATTAAGTAAAATTGACTTACGAATTTTGAGTTGGAAGTCTATCTGGAGTCATGTAAGTGTGATCCCTAAATTTTAGGGGTCTAGGTTGAGTTCTTTGGAGTTGTATTTAGATAACTCAGTTCAACTGAGTTATAGTAAGTTAAACTAGTTCTAACCATTGGAGGAACTAGTAGAGGTTTAATAGTGAGTCAGTGCACTAGTGCATCCTCAATGCCACACCAGTTAACTGAAGTTTCACTCACAAATAATTTATGCACGTCAGTTTAGAGGAAGACCTAGTTGAGACTAGAGTGCAGGGACAATGTACTATCAATTGTATGATTTTCCGAGTTGTACATATCATGCGTGCAATCAGTTATGGACCTAAGTATGGATTACATAGTTTTGGAAAAATGATTTCCCAATTAAATATGTGCTGATCCGCTTAGGAATTGCGCAAGGAAATAAAGGCTTGGCAGGCAACAGAATTGACTAAGCGTTGGCTAGAGCGGGCTTGTGAGGCAAAGAGTTGTTCATACTTGTGCAAAGATTGTTCTAGTGAGAACAAGCATTGTATTTTCTTCTCAGATTTTTGATTAATGCAATATAGATAGTTGGGGTTTTGAGTAGTTGTTTTCCCCAGAGAAATATTGTGTTATGTGAGATTGATATTCTTCCTCTTGCTGATTATTATTTTTATCGATCATTATTGGTTTCCGTTATTTAAAGTAGAGTAGATTCTTGTCTTGTGTTTTAGAAAATTACATGAGTTGTTGAATCTACAAAAAAATCTACATTAAGAAACTCAAATGATGGGGCATAAAAGACATACGTTTGTTCACCATAGCTCTTGCAGGTAAGAACCTATGGAGGGTCTCTCTAAAAGGATCTCACTAGTGCAAAGTATTTCCCATAAATGTCTACAAATGAGTGGTTTGGACTCCCTAGAAAATCCTTCCCATAAATGTGAATCCATGAAATCAATACTTCTTTGGACAAAATGACCTCCCAAAAAATGGAATTCTATTGGTGAAACACGGGACACCTCCGTGTATTACTGATAATACGGTGGTCCACATCAGTAGCGTACATTACGTCAGGGGTCGGGAATCAATTTTTATTTTCACTTTGAAAAAATCACAATCGCTATCTTCTCATATTCGGATTCGGAATTTAACCACAAGACGCGTAGAAATCAAACCTCCTCACCTTAAGAGGCTGATGCTAGGGTTCCCAAGGCTGATGCTATGGTTACCACTGATGCTATGGTCTCCATACGTGCGTCCGTGACGGCTTATAGCGATGGTAGCTTCCATTAAAAAAAAATGTTGGCAAATTTATCTTTCCAATGGGGAGGACTCATCTTCCGCTAAAAAAGTTTGCACTCTTATAAAATGCAATATATATTTTGCCTTTTGTTGCCAAGTGAATTTGTCAATTTAGTTTGGGCAGTTACATGAAATAATTATATTCCCTTATAAAATATTTAAATTTTATAAATTGACATATTTAAATTGTATAATAAAATAATCTTTTCATACTTTTAAGTTAAGTGAATATATTGTCTGTAGTGACGAGATGCCAATAATCTTTATATTGCATTCAGATGAGTGGGAACCCTGATTTCTTTCTCCCACCTTTTACCCATAAAATTTTGATAAAATATATATTATATTGATAATATTTAAACTTTATATTGCATCAATTAGTGGGAACCAAGAGTTCTTTCTGCACCTTTTACTATAAAATTTGACATAGAACATATATTAATATAATATAATGATAATATATAAAATAATTAGAGAGAATTAAAGTGGCTACATTAAGGATGACGATTTTGTTTATTATATTTAAATTTATTTAATATACATTATTTTATATTTCAAAAATAATAAAAATATAATTTAATTTTTAATAATATTTTAAAATAAAAATATAACAAATATTTATGATAATTATTTTCAATTTTATATTTAAAATATTGATGAGTAAACATCTATTTTCATAGTTTAATTCATAAACAAAATGATTTTGTTTTGCACGAATATAACAATCTAGCAAGATTGTCATTTCTTGTTGTTTAAAATGCACTTTTAAATGTATAAATGGATCAATGCCCTAACATATTCATGGAACACTTTAACTTTGTGGATTAAACAACTTAAACTTATGATTCTTAAAAGACTTTACCTTATTTTTTTTTAAAGTTGACCCAAAAAAACTAGTCCGAAAAAAAGGCCATTTCATCTATTAGTTAAATTTATCAATAATAATAATAATAAATTTAAAACCAACATAGATCCGCCTTAAGTTTTGATTTGTCAAGCACAAAGAGGGTTCAAATCTCCCAAGGTGCAAAGTTCTTCTAGAATGCAATTTTTGAAAAAAAGTTTGCATGTAAAAGAGCCTTGATCCATCTCTTTGGCTTAAGATAGATTTGGTTATGTATATATATATATATATACCACTTGTCAACTATTTACTGAGCATAAAAAGAATCCTTTCTTCTTAATTTTGAACAATACACTAGGAAAATATGTTAAATTATAAGGTTTTTTCAGTTTTTTTTTTTTTAATAAAAGAATATATATATAATATATATATATATAAATATATATATAATATATAATACTATATATATTATTTGATTGATAAGTGTGAAACCTAAAATCACGCTTACCCTTGGTTGAGAGGCCACAACCAGGAACATCAAGCCGTCAAAGTCACCCGGGATCGCACTCGGCATGAAGCCACACCACGGAAACCATGTTGGGTTTTTGTTATCCGCGAGGCTAGAACTGGGAACCTTTTGCTACAGAGCGCCTTAACAAAAGCACTCCTTCACCGACTGTCTAGAATCTCTTGATTAATAAAATATATATTTAATTAATATTGAAATATTTTATTCAATATGGACATTGAAATGTTTTTATTTACAACTCATATTAATAATATATATATATATTTTAATTAGTATATTTTCAAATAGGTATCTCTATATTGGAAAGTAAAAAGCATATATCCATGGAATATGAATGTGCTAGCTCTCTCTCTCATTATTTGGGCTAGAAAAATAGGCCTATAAGGCCTCTCACTCAAGCGAAGAAGGAAAGAGGACTTACACATAAGGTTTTTGAAGGAATCCCCTCACACGTGCGAAGAAACAATGATACATTGCTGTCATATTAGACCTGCAACTATATCTCAAGAAAGAGCTCGGTTGGAGGAGGGATAAAGTACTCTTCATATGTGAAGGAATCTACCAAGGATCTAAGAGGAATATCTCTCATAGAAGAAGCATAACAAGGACTACTATCAGTTTTTGGAAGAAGGATGAAGTGCGAGAGGAAGGAGGATGGAGTGCCGAAAGAAGAAGCACAAAGACTTGACTTGTGTTTGGAGGATATTATTGTTAAGGGTCTAGGGTTTGACATTTATCAATAGAAGCTTCAATAAGAGAAATTTGAAGAAGGGTTTTCCTCTCTAAGAGAGAGAGGTTTTGCCCTGGCAGAGAGCCAACATATTGTGTTCTTGTGATAGCACTTCGATGAAGTAAAAGAACAAACACTAATAACAAGAAGAAGATTAAGCTAACAAGAAAAAGTAAAAGTGCTTCACAAATTTTTATCAAGTCCAGAAGAATCCTATCTTAACTATGATGCCCTAGATTCTTCAACATGCCAACGAATTGAGATGTCTCTTGGTGTGGAATAAATAAACAACCTAAAACTTCTCTATTTGCAAACTTATTCTATGTAGAATGGGAGTTGAATTTGCACCTAGTTCTCTTTGAGCTTGCACACTTGCTGAATAATTATTATCGAGTCTCTAAATACCATTAATTTCGATTTTATTTTTATTTTTATTTTTATTTATTTATTTATTTTTCCAATTCTAGACTCTGCTACAATCCTAAGAATTTTTCTTAGTTATTAGTTGAACTCCCCAAACCCCAAGCATATTGAATATCTATTTCTTCGTCGGGGCGAAAAATAACCCCTCTTACTCCTACCTCCTCTAGGATTTTACTATTCTTAATGAAACCAATTCTAAAAGTTCTAAATATTTTGAGGTTGTTTCTAACAACCATACCAAAAAATCATGAAAATAAAGTTTTGGAGGGAATTTTAACAAATGACCTCTACTTCTTCAATTAATTTTTTGGAGGTGGTTTGTATGGCTTTGAATAAAAGCATCCATCTTTAAATAATGGAAAAATCAATGAATTTTCTTTTCAATGAATTACTCATATGTGGATTATGTAAGAAATTGGTTGTCTAGAAAGTCCGCTCACAAAATTTTAAATCTTATAAATAATGTATATTTCTTTGTAGCTAACACTAGGGCAACCAGATAAATTAAATGATTGGTAAACTTTGGTAGACATCAATATAGATTCTTTTCAATTGGATTTTGAGGTGATTAATCATTTAACAATAATTATTTTAGGGTTTTCATATTAAATGAACATAATAATTATTTTGGGTTTTCATATTAATTATTTAGGTTTTTCTTATTGATAGTTTACGTCCACCAACTTATTATTGCAACATTATTCTTGTAGTTTGGAACCCAAAAGACCATAGAAAAAAATTCAATAAGATAGAGAAACATTGAGTCAGTGGAAGGGTTTGGGGCCACTAATATTCATCTAGATTAGTCCTCCTCCCTTAGGAAGAAATAGTCTCCTTTGCATCAAGTTCCATGATTAGATGGGGAAACTACTGTTGAATTTGGCTCTTTGTGAGTTAGTTTCCTTGGTGAAGAAGTTTCCTTACTTTGACAACCTAATAGAGTTGTATGTATTGTTGAGTAGTGTATTTTGTCTTGGTGTCCATGTTTTAATCCATTATAGCCCATTCAATGCAGTCATGATTTTCTATGGGTGACCATTTGTTTGGTTTCCTTTGGGTTGTCCAACAAAGGTTGAAATGTGGTTGAAGTAGCTCCACATTAAATACTAAGTGCAAGCCAAGGAAAGGGGGAGCACTTAATTTCAAAATAATTTTCACTCAAAACCTTCGTGATCGTGTAAGGAACATATCAGAGTGTTCTGATCTTCCTATGGGGGCCTATGAGGTGCTCTTTCTATAAATACAACCACACCTTATCACCAACCTGAAACTTGTTTGGAACCCTATTCTTGTCATATCACTACATGTACTTGGCATTAGATTTCCACAAGATATCATGAACTTGTTGTTGGAGGTGATAGATTCATTCAACAAATTTGGTTTCTTTATCTATCTCAACCTAAGAATAGGAGGACTCTGCTAATGAATATGCAATGAACATAACTACATCAATTGGGGCCAACGGTTGAAACCCCAAGCATACTTGAAATGTATTGTAGCTAATAGAGTTGTGGAGAAATCTATTATAGCTATGTGGAACATCTGGAAGGCTTTTGTCCCATCTACATGGATTCTTGGATTTGTGCATGTGTAAGATATTCACAATCATCTTGTTGACTTGATCCAAGTGGATATTAGTGGCCACCCACCTATTCTAGCTAGCTCCCAAAACAATTTTCTATTTTACAACATAGTTTCCTATTTTGGTAGTTTTCTATTTTTGGTAGTTTTCGGGTCCTGAACTTGAAGAGCTGTTTTGAGGCCCTAAACAAAGTTTTTAGGGAAATGACTTGATGATGGTTATATACTTCCATTAATAGTAAACAAAATGCACTCCTTAGATAAACCTTTCCAACAAGCTATCGTGTGCGCCAAATGGAGATCATATGCTAAGTTACAACCCCGAGAAGTTGACGTTCCAACTTACCCCATCGAGGCCCTTGTGCCTTTGGTGCTTCATCTCCCAGGGTTACGATTTGGATGTTTAGAATTTTCTTATGGGTGATATCATAGAGTTGGGTTACAATTTTTGGCAAGAGAGGGCACGTTTAGATGGAAAAAAGAGGGCTCAATATCGAGCTCCTCGAGCGCTAAAAAAATAGCTTGATTGAAAATTAAAAACAAACCCTCGAGCTAGATTTAGGGCTCGATTGAGCCTTTTTTTCTATTAAAATGCATGCCTACGGTCTACGCACACCCTTTTACACAGACTGCGAGAGAAGTAATAGCTCGATCGCAGAATTGGAGCATGGCGTGATCCAACCAAACTCGCCGACAACGACACTAACATCCCAGAGGCTCAAACTAAGGTAGATATTTTGTAGTGCCCCGCTCTAGTTGACTGACAATGATATGACATTAACATTTATTTAGCCGTAAGGCCCACACATTATTCTTTGAGGACCTCAAGGTGAGGATCTAGACACATGACTCTATTATTAGTGGTTGTGATGTTTATGTATGTTGTCCATTGATATTATGATGATTGTAGCATTAATGGTTATGCATGTTCCCTCTTGATATTATGATGATTGTAGCATAAATGGTTATGTTTGTTCTCTATTGAATTTATGATGATGATGGCAGTAAAAGATATATATGATCTCTATTGATATCATGATGATGATAGCTTTGATGGATATGTATGTTTTCTATTGATGTTACGATGTTAATAGCTTTGGTGGATATGTATGTTTCCATTGATGTTATGATGATGATAGCCATCATCATAGATGTGCCAGTTATTTTGCATTAGTTCTGGTTCACAATGAACAATGATGCAAATGACTAGGTGATGTTGATGATGCTATTATGATAATGAATAACACCGAGAAACCTTGTTAATGATGATTATTGAGTATGGAAGGAAACCACTAGACGCACTCGCATATGACGAGTTGACAACCCCTGGTTTGATTTTGTCTTTGAAATTCTAAGTCAATTTTGAAACCTGCTATATATGTTTATCTATATTATGATGATATGTTAATGGTTGCAGGCACATATTAGTTACTTGGCCAAATGACTCACATATGGGTGATGGGGTTGTACAATTTGATGGAACTGCATGGGCGAGGTGGGACAATGTCCCTGATTTCACCCACTAGCACTCTCGTCGTGATTTGGGTTGGAAAGGTTGAAACACCTTCGCCTTGAAGATCACTATGTCATGGGGGCAATTCCCAAAGTTGGGTTGAAGATCACTATGTCATGGGGGCAATTCCCAAAGTTGGGTCGCTCATGAGGATCTTACTAGGGGGCACGCATCAAGGCGAATTCCTTTATCCCCAACACCAATAGTCTCACTATAGTAGGCAACATAAGAGATGATAGTGGTCTTTGTCATTGCACCTACACTTTCCACTTGTAGCCACTGAATGCTTGAAGGGCAAGTGGTGTGACACCCTTGGAACTTAAAGGGAATTTCTTGAAAGGCACGACCAACTTGGCACCCTTGGCATCACAAATAAACTGTTAGGCGTGACACCCTTGGAACTTCAAGGGAAGTTCTTGAAGGGTGCGACCAAACTTGACACTCTTGGAATCATTAAAAATAAATAAATTAATAAATATAATCAAGATATAAAAACTAGGTAAATTCACATCAAGGGTAACTGATGTTAGAAACCGAGGTAATTAAATCAAGAATAAAACTTGGGTTAAGAGGATCATAAGAACAAATAAAATATTTTACCTTAAAAACTCTACCATTATCATGTTGGAAAATATTAGGTAGATAATGTAATTTAATTAGGCAAAAAGGGGAAAGAGGGACATAAATGTAAGGATAAATATTAATCCTAAAATAGTTAAACCTAATTAAGAGAAAATGATGATAAATTAAAATAAGATTAATAAATTAAATTTTAGAGAAATTTAGAGAACCTCCATGTGGCAACAACCAACATAAGAATATCTATCTGAGAGGTAACTTGAGTTAGATTAGGGAGTAGATAGGGGATCAAATCTTGACTTATCAATTGACTTTAGTAATGAACACAAATTAAGGAGTAAAAAAAGGGATCAAGAGACAACTAGGAAAAGAAATAGGAATCTTGTTGAGGATGATGAAATTTAATATTAATTTTAAATTAAAATTTAAGTAAATAATTTTGGAAATTCGTGATAAGAGAGTGACACATGGGTGTGTGAATAATGAAACTATTAGATTATAAAAAATAATTAATTATGCATGAAATACCAAGTGTCACGGGCTCCTATAAAAGAAGGGGCAAGGCATGGGAGACAAAACGTTTTCTTTACCCTATCGTTGGATGGATGAGACTATATCAGAGTAGTGACTACGAGCTATAGTGAGTTTGGTGAGGTAGAGGACTTTAGAGAGAGGACTCTTGAGCCAAAGAGTGCTCTCCTCTACTAGCTAATACACTCCTCCATTGTGAAATGCCATTGTAGCTTGGGGGTCTGCGGGGTAGGAAAGCACCCATGGAGTACGCTGAGAGGTCAACCGGTAAATCACTGCATTCAAATTAGGCACGTTGACATTCACACATGGAGGTGACAGACAACAAAAGGAAGACAATTAGCGGCAAGCCAAGTTTGAATCTTGTCTTCTGGTAAACGGTACCTATGTTGTTATAATATTCTTTTGTATGACTTCATTATGGCTTTAATTAATAATATGTAAATTAGATGATATGTTCAATGAAGTGAAATTCAAGGATGTGTTAAATAGTGCATAATAAAATTTGAGTTCCCAATGCTATTTTGTTATGATTGTATTTTTATTTTGATTAAAAAAAAAATTATAGGGTTGGTCCCTACATATTCTATCGTTTTTGTCTTATTCTTCTTTTTTCAAAATTAAATAAATTAATTTGAAAAAATATACTTACCATACAAAAACCATGAAACTACAAAAAACCATCAAAGTAATCATTCAAAACAACTTAAAAAACTACAAAACCAACCTAGAAAACTATAAAAAACCCTTCAAAACAATTTAGAGAATCACAAAAACAACTTAGAAAACTAAAAAAAACAATTTAAAAAACCATAAAAATACAACCTAAAAAATGTTTTGAAATGACAACAAAAACTGTAATTTAAATTTAAATTTGTTTTTTTAGTGGCATGTTTTATTTATTAAATGTATATTTTCTTATTTTGAATAATAAAACATTATTTTCTAATTATTTTAATTAGTATAAATACAAATCAAGGAACCCGTGTATGCCTTCTATCAATTTGGATTTGTCTGTTTAGTATAAATTCAAATCAATTTGAAACCTACATATTAATTGTAATTATTACTTGAAATGATGATAGGTAATTATTAGTCCCTGCCTCCGGCATAGCAGGGACTATAGCGTTTGATCGAGCATTGACTAAGTATTAGTTATCGTTGACTGCGTTGTTCACCAAAGTTTAAGCCAAGGTTTGGGCATTTCAGTTTCGCGCAATGAAGTTTTAACCAAACTTTTGAATTTAGCCTCTTATTGCAGGCTTCACGTGCCCCAATGCTATTTTTAACGAGGGGAAGCTATTTTATCCTAAGTTTTTGAACTGACGGTAAAGTTTTTGAAACAAAGGTCGAAGCAAAGTTTTCAAAAGCTATTTTATCCTATAAGTTTTTAAACTGAAGGTTGGGGCAACCGGTCGAGCTTACAAACACTTGTCACTGTTGCATAAACCCGTCGAGCTTACAAGCTTACACTTGTCACTGTTCACTGCCAGGATTGTTTATAGCTTGGGCTCTTCATTCCATTGCATGTTAGCTGCTCTTCATTCCGTTGAATGTTAGCTTCCGCTCGGGTACCTGAAATTGTTTACGCTTCTTCTTGTAAGTAGGATTAGTGGCAGCATCAATCCAGCTTGATAGAAGGGCGAATACACCCATTTTCACCGGCCTGGTAAAACAGACAGCAAAATCACAGGGGTTAGCACATATTCATTCAATGTTTTCTTTTCTTTCCATGCACATATTCTTGTTGTATTAACATTGTACCTTGATTGTGCCACTACTCCCTGTGTAAGTGACACTAATTGCACTACAGCTAGGAATCAATGTCAACACGTTAGAAAACATTTCAAAGCTTGTTGTAGTGCAGATTGGATTCCCCAAGCTACATGCAAATTACCGAAGCCCGTTGCAGGGAATTGGTTATAGACTGTCATTTACTTAAATCTGTTACATAGATAATGGAACAGATGTGTGAACTTCCCAAAGATTTATGTTCATGCATTCATATATTGATGGTTGTATGTACGTTTTCACATTATCTTTGTTTTCATTAATTAGTTTATATTACTCTACTTCTAAAAATAAAAATAGGAAGGGAGATTACTGGTTCAATATGTGAAACATTGATGTTCTTCCATGACATCTTCTCCAATTAGTTTCGGTTTCCCAAAACAAGCTCCCCTGCATTCATGGTCTGCCCCATTTTATCCAGTAAGGAATCATTACTTTGAAGCCTTCATTCTATATAGAAACCTCATAAAATTGTCAATATATACCTTTGTTAGTTCTTTTCTGAAGATGTTTTCCTGCAAATTATGATTTTGAGTGCGCCCTACAAAATGAAGAAACAAAATATAATCCTATAGCATAAACAGAACTAGCACCAACAAGCCAAGAAGCTTAATCTATAGTCAAATCTTTTTCTGCATTTCCTTCAGGTCCAAAAAAACAAGCCATTTAGTTTCTATAAACACAAATTGACACAACAACACATTTATCCCGTTCAAGATGAGGGTATTTCTGCTCCTTGTATTACTTTATGACCAAATCCGTGCTTACAATATGCAAGTTTTTCATTCACACAAAACAATGCATTGTATGTCCAAAGAAAAAAAAAAACAAGTTACCTAGTCGTGCAGTGATTTCAATGAACTGTTTATTCAATTGCTTTGTAATATGACAAGATCCTTGAATGGTTCTCGAATCTCACCTCTAGAATGACAAACAGAAACATACAAGCCAAGATTTGAAGTCTGCCACTTAGGTAGCAACACTATCACATATCAATCGCACAGAGAAACGTGTTCTGGTACGTCAGGTCATTCATTTTGCTCACTAAGACATTCACTTGTACTTGTCTCAATTAAGGCACATCTTAAATAACAATAAAAATTATTCAAACCAAAAATTCAAAAACATAAAATGATTAGAAAATGCAATTTAATTTTGATTGCACTTTGAAAAGTTACAGGTCGAAATAACTTTCCTTTTTATCCTAATAGAGAAGAGAGACTATGTATGCTTTGCAACATTTGAAACTGCAATTAGTCATGCCTGTTTTCTATACCTTTCAATCAAGGAATGATTTTATGGGTTTTCAGCATGTCGATCCATTCAAGACAAGACCTTTCTGTGTTCCTAAACCCAACCATAGTCCTTGCTCTTCTTCATGCTCATGCTCGCACCCTTCATCAAACTCCTGTTAAATATTCTATCAACAAATAATCACCATTGTTCCCCCACTTCTTCAAGCCTGCTCTCCATAAGCCCCTTCTCCTTCACTATTTCCTCCAACACACTGCTCTTACTTTTTATTTCCTCTGCCAAGGAAAATCAATGCCCCTCATAATCACCCGCCTCCACCTCCAGCTTCTCTGCAATCACAGTCCACAGATTTTTCCATTTGAATACATCCCCGTTGCTCACATTAAATACCTTGTTCTTCCCATTTGGTTCAACACATGCCCATATCTGTTGCTCCCCAATGGGTTCCACATCTGAAGCCTCTGAAAGCCCCTCCCATGTGATGGAATTCCCCGGGAATCTGAACTGCGTGCCCTCCTTGCAGATCGCAACGTAAACTGCAAGAGAAACCAGGAAATTCATGGAGGAGTAGCTAGTCAAAGGAGAGAAACCGAATAATATTACAGCGGGCCGATTGATGGACCAACGGATCTTAATATCACTCTCTCCTCCTAATTTTTCAAACAATACGTCCTGCAACTTATCATGGTGGCTGAATTTCAAGCCATTAGTCAGCCTTGGCGGAAATATCATGAAAGCTCAGATAATGCTCTGTTCTCGTTTGCAGACACACATGTCCCAGATTGGGGGCATTGGGGCATTGGGGCATTGGGAATAAGACAATCCAAGACATTTGCAAGCATTTCACTGTTCAAATCGGCCTCTTCGATTCCTCGGCGGGCATTTGCGATCGCAGTTGTCTAAAATGAGACTTTTTGGAAGCCTTTCCAGTGGGTTTTTCCGGTCAAAATCCGGCAGCAATTTATTGGAATCATAAGTTTGATAACTAGTTTCTGCACAATCAAAGCGTCCCAGGGGATTTTCAGGGTGCTGAATCCAAATATGCAATTAAAAAACCATTTTAACTGCAACAAATCAAGATTTAACCTCAATTTCCTCCGCTGGATTCCGTTACCGGAATCTCCAAAAAGTCACATTATAGACAACTCCTTTGCGATTACCCAAAAGACGTGCATGACATCAGTGAGAGGCAACGTGGGTTGCATGCAAGCACGATGTGGACCCACAAGTTTGTTATGTTGTTTTTATCTGAGGTGAAATATTGTTTTAGTGAATATAAAGATTTTGATGATAGGTTTATTCGCTGCAGTAGTCTATAACGCGACTTTTTGAAAGCCTTTCCGGCGGATTTCTCCGGTCAAAATCCGGCAGCAATTCATTGGAATCCCAAGTTTGATAGCTAGTTTCTGCACAATCAATGGCTCCCAGGGGTTTTTCAGGGCGCTGAATCCAAATATGCAGTTAAAAAACCATTCTAACTGCTTAAAAATCAAGATTTAACCTCATTTCTGCGGCCGGATTCCGTCACCGGAATCTCCAAAAAATCGCATTATAGACAACTCCATTATTTAATATTTTTCCTACATATTCTTCGGACTCCTGAGGTATCACTTCCCAGACAAATGGAACCAATGAATTAATTCGATTGAAACGAGTTTTCCTCGAACAATGAAGCGATGCTGACAGGTGCAACTTTCATTTCGTACGCCACCAAATGACATTATGGTTGGGATGTCAATGCTTCAGGAGGGCTGTTGGAGATTCGATTGTTGTTACCATCCCATTACCAAGTTTTGTTGGTCTTTTCGAAAAGGTGAATATTTCGTTGGAATTTAATTATAGTAAGTATAATTCATTAATAAGAATTTTGTTTAAAACGGGAGATAAAATACGAATGAGACTATGTTGTTGAGTATCAAAATAAACATTTCCAAAGAACTGCTATGCACTCAAACATTCTAGGATAATGTCCCAATAATTTAATTATAGTTTTATCTAATTTAAATTAGAAGTTTGTTTAAAAAAAAAGTGTTTAGTAATTAATTATAGTTTTATCTAATTTAAATTAGAAGTTTGTTAAAAAAAAGTGTTTAGTAATTAATTGGTGATATGGTGATTTGTTATATTGTTAAAAATTTTTAATTATTAATTGGACTGTTAGATTTGAATATTTTTATGATCTATATTGTAGATAAATGTATTTTGAAATAATCACATTATTAAAATTTAGTCGACATTTCGAATCAACTAATGTGGTTCATAGAATCTTCATGAATAAATAAGATTGATGTATCATTGCTCAAAATTAGCCGTTGAAAATTAGTTAAACAAGTAAATAAAAATTGTAAAAAGTAAATAGGAATTATTTAATATTATAAATTTACAAATTATTTAATATTCTAAATTTAGTTATAAATTAGTTGTTGGGAGTATGAATAATAATAATATATAGTCAAGAATACATCATAAATTAATAATGGAGTTAAGAATACATCATAAATTAATAATGGAGTTAAGAATAAGTTATAAATATTAATAAAAATAATTGTTAGAAGTTTATATATAATATTAAATAATAATAAGCTTATAAGATTAGGAGTTAGTTCTAAAATATTATATATTATACAGTATAGGGTTAAGAGAGGTTAAGAGTAAGTTTCAAAATAGTATATATTAATAAAATAATTAGGAGCTCAATAATTTATTTTTATGAAGTTAAATAAATAAGATCAAAAAATGAATCAAAATAAAGATAAAGGGATACTATATATTATAAATATATAAAGCAAATGGGAGGAGGGAATTTATTTTAATATTACCAAAGAAGATAAGAATAGGTTTCAAAATATTATAAAGTAATTAGGAGCGTGAAAATTTATTTTAATTATGTTTAGATAAATAATATCATAGGGTAATTGATATTGAAATATAAACAAAAAGGACAAGGAATTTATTGGAATAAAAAGGGGAAGAGAAGATCATGAGATATTAATTTAATTTTTTATTAATTTTTTAAGATTTATATATTAATGAAATATTTTAAAATAGTTAAAAATGATTTAGAAAACCCCGGATGCGGGTGTTAGACGGCGTTAAAAGGGTGGCGGTGAGCTGTCCACTGGGCAAGTGGCAACCCAAACAGGTTACGAGTACCAAGCATTTAAGATGCCGGCAGGTGAGCGCTTCGAGATCATTCCACCATCGCGCGAAGGCGTTTAAGGCACCTCCTCCTCGCATCAAACCAAATCCTCTGCAACCTTGGGTATTCATTGCAGAAGTTGGCTCGCACATGGCTCGCCGTTGGCATAGTCATTATAAACCTGGTCTCCGAGGCAAGGTATGGATCTGCATTTGGCTTTTCTGGTTTTACTGTGTGCATGTAATGTGGCAGGTCTCCATTGCCGGCAGCGCAGAGGTTAACCCCCTGTCCATTGTTAATCCCTCTCCGCTCTCTGTGCCTCATTACCTGAGCCGAGAGGCTGCAACATTACCGGAGCTCGACGTCTTTGCTAGCTTCCCAAGCAATTCCCGGCCTGAGTGCTGGGTGCTGCCTCTTCTGTTTCTCATCCCCTTCCTACCGCTGCTCGAGCCCCCGTTTGACATTCTCTGCGTTAAGTGGACCTCCTCAGCTCCCTGGCACTCCTGTTTTTTTTTAGCCTCCGTCCGTTCATCTCCCCTTCCTCCCCTCTTTGCGATGTCACCGGAACGTCTACGCGCCAGTTGCAGACATGCTGGGCCGAGAGGAGGGAGAGGCCGAACCTCTGTCCCTCGCTCCACAGATTCCCTATCCGATGACGCCAACAGCGCCCGCCGTCGCAGAGGAAGACGCCCTGGGTCTGCCCAGTCCAGGCCCTGTCAGCACAGTTTTCACCCCTCCTCCCGCTTTAGCTTCCCTGTTCTCCTGGACTCAGATACATTTTATGTATCGGTCAAGATTGAGAAATGTGAAGCTGAAGGCCACGGTCCTCCTACAGAAATTCAGCCTCCCTCTCCGCCAGCTCCGCCTCTGGACCGGCCTCCCTTGCTGCCAGCTCTTCAATCTCCCACTCCTGTACCAGAGACACACAAAGCAGCAAAATCTTCAGTGGATGCGGGGGCAGGCCCAAGTGCACCAGCGGAGGATGATGCGCCCCACACCGACTCAAGCGAGCCAGACCCATACTCCTGCCGGGTGGTGGAAGAAATTCCTTCAACCTCTGTGGACGACTGATCATCATCACCGGGTTTCTAGTCTTCAAGGTTGGCTCTGTGTTTTGGGGTTTAATGGCTTCTTCCTCTCTCTTCTGATATGTAAAGCTGATGCACCAGAAATGGATGCACAGCCTCTGGTTTCTTTTTATGCTACAGTCAATGGTGGTTTCTAAGTCTCGGGTTTATTATATAGTGCTGGTCAACGCCTACGCGGATAAACTATATCTCTGTACTTCGGATTATAGATGGATTTCTGCTCTATGTTCTGCTCTGTTAGGTTTTGTTACATGCAAGCAAGTCTTGGCACATACTGATGTAAATCCCATCACTGCAAAAGGATGCAGTTCGAGGTTCGCCTCTCTGTAATTTTGTTTTTTGTACTATAATAGAAATTAGACTACTTTACAAAAAAAAAAAATGATTTAGAAAATTAGGAAGTTTCTTTTTTTTAGTTTAAATAGAAAAGAAATCCATAAAAAAAATTAGTTTACAATTCTTTATGTGTGTTTTTTTTAGTTTTACACTGATTTATGATCATAATTAGATTTTTAGGACACTTTGAAACTTGTGATTTCATTAGGGCACTTCAAGTGCAGAATTCACTTGTCAAAATTGTGATTTCAATGAATCTAATTCTAGAAAAATGAAATCAGAAAATAAATAGGAAAATATTTTAAAAAGTCACACTTAAAACAATTTTTTTCCGTATTGCCAATATTATTCAATTTAAATTTAAATATAAATTCTTTTATTTAATTATTACAAACATCCATTTATTATATTTATTCAAAATATCATTATAAGAAAATACATAATAAATCTTATTTTTAAAATTAATCAAGATCCATTTTAAACCTATATTTATGAGAGGAATCAAATTTAGAAATGCTTAAATATTTTTTATCATTTCATTCTATTTCATTACTTTGTACTTGATGTTGTTACTTGTACATATATGTATGTAGTTATTTATTTTTTAGTTAATTTAATTTTGTGTTCTTTAAGAAGGAGCCAAATTGTACCATTTTAATTTTTTAATGTAACATTTTCTTAATTCATTTATTAGTGACAACTACTCCCAATGCTACCTTGTAGGGCACCCTCTACTCTAGATGCTATACAAAAAAATAAAAAATAATCTTAAAAGTTTAATAATCAATGCATTGTCAACGGAAAGAATTTGCTACAATATGTTATTGTTGTAAACCAACCATATTATTCGTAATTGATACTTATAATAATCTAGTATATTCACATAAATAACTCCAATATACTAGAGTATAAATAATATATAGAAATTGTAGCACCCAATGGTGATGGTGGGTTTAGGTTCTCATTAAGTTCCATATTAACTATTTCCCTAGAATTCAATATAACAATTGTATTTAGGTATTATTTTGAGTATTTTTTCTAATTTTAAAACAACAACAAAAAAAAACCCAAAAATTAATTTTTTTTTTTAAAAAAAAAAGTAGAATGCTTACTTTGACTCCAAAACCAAGATAGGGTCTTGATTTGGAGCTAATGAATCAAGGTTGTTCACATATCCACAAATGTTTTCAATATCTCCCTCAAATATGACACATGGTCCTAATATGATTAAAAAAGGGTGTTAGGGGTGCATAAATAAATAGATAAATAAAAATCTCACTAGGAACATATGTGCATTCTAAGAACATGTGTGTGTTCCTAACAATATATGAATATTCGTAATAATTTATACACAATGCTAAAGTGCATGCATGTTCCTAAGTCGTGTCGAGTTGGCAACTTGGTTGGTATCTTAAGCCTTGTCGAGATTGGATGCCAAGGAATGAATGTGCATTCTTATGGGAATGCATTCTTGATGTTCCCCTTGCCACTTTTGAGGTCATCATCTTCTTGAAAATGCCCAAGAGAATAAATAATTGAGAAATAATGTAAATAATCAAACGAAGAACACTGTGAATGAAAATATAAACTACCCTAGCTAAAACACCGGTAGCACTTGAGTAACAAGGGGACCCTACCTCCTTAGATGAGGCATTTGTTAAACTTGCATAAATATCCCTATACTATCAACACATCACATACACAAAATGGAAATGGATTAGGAACTAGCAAGCATTTAAATTAATAATGTAATTACAATTGTCTTCTCTCATTTTACTTATTCATTTCCTCTCACTCCAATACAGTGGGGTATTCATACAATGCTTCAACCTCTCAATTTGATCATGAAATCAAGGGACGGCATGAAAATATTTGATTCTTAGGATATTCTCCTTCTTTACAACAACATAGCTAAAATATGGAAAACTCGAACATCTTCCAACTCACTTAACCAACATAACATGAAAAAGGATGTGTGAAATCAGTTGTAATCAAGCTCTCCATGATGGAGAACCAACCACCCATATTGCTTCCTCTATTGGATAATCATGTGGTCAAACCATCCATTGTGTAACAGCCCCTGGTTAATTTTTTATGTAAATAAAATAAGAACAAGGTCATGAGACACATATTCCAAGCTAAATGTTGGGGAAAGCATAGTGATGGGTATCACTAATGATTAATTAATGGCTATGGGAATTGGCAAAGGAAAAGTGGCAATAATAAGTGTTTTATTTATGAAATAAAAAGAGAATAAGAGAAAAATAATGTGAAGAGAAACATATTTGCATGAGAGGGAAATTGAATGAAGACTGAAGGAAAATGAAGAAAATATAGGCCTCAGTGATAAAAAGGCTTTTAAAGATCAATTGCTAGCCTATTGACAATTTTTGGGTGGATCTCTCTTCTATTCTATCATTCTTTCATACTCTTGCACACTTATAAAAATCTTGGAGCATTCTTGGGGCATGCTTGGAACACTCTAGTATTCACTTGGATTGGAGAAAGAAGGCAAAGGAAATATGGAAAACACAAGGGAACAAGTGGATTAGTAGTAACAAATCTCATGTGTGCTTTCGTTGTTGATTTATGGATGCATGGCATATATATGTCACTTTCTTATTATGTGTTTTCATTGGCTTGGATATTTTCCTGGATTGATAGTGCTTTTAGCCTTTGCTTTCCATCCATTTGGATAACCATGGTGTTATGGGTTTTTGCACTGTATTTTTTTGTGATTGGTGTTCATGTGCCTTATAGTTGTGTGTTGGAACAAACACTCTAGAAACCCTTGAACATCTTGGGTTGAGTTACTAGTCCTAGAGCCTAGGTTGGGACAAATGATCTGGAGCCCTTAGTGGGTTGAGATACTAGTCCCTGGAGCTGGGTTGGGCAAAGGCTTTGGAGCACTTGAAGGTTGTGGGTTTAGTAACTAGTTCTTGTAGCCCTAGATAACTTGGGTAGATATCGATCTGGTTAGTGTTAGTGATGTCTAACTCTGGAGGTGGAATCACTGTGGTTGAGGGTTGAGGTGGTTTGGCCTCTTGAAGCCCTGGTTTGTTTTTTTTTGTTTATTCCATGAGATCCCACATTCATGCTTGGAATATGGTAGGGGGTTGATTAGCTAAAATATTGATTTGGTTTAGCCTAATCTATGGTTGGGTGGTACATAGAAGTCCCTAATTTGGTTGGTATTTTGATGTATTAATATGATACATTTTCCTATTGTGATCTATGATCATTTGTAACGAGTATATTGATGACATTATGGCTGGGTTGCCATGATCTTTGTGTTGGGTATTTTCTAGTTATATGTCGGTTATATGATGTTTATTATCTATGGTCGTTATCATGAATTGTTTTATTATTGATTAGTTGATGAATGTATGGAGTAATAAGTGTTGTTGCATCTATATGGAGAGAGAATTAGGCCTTCTCAGTGATTCTCAGATCAATCTCATACTATTATGATCAAATATTCATTCATGACCTGTAGCTTACATGTTGTCCATGTGTTTGACGAAATGTCTATTATGGACTAGGCATGTCCTAGTTCAGTTCTTGTTGAATTTTTGTATGAAATCTTTGTCATTATGTCATTTATCATTCCAAAATGTCTCAGGCATTTTTGGCCAATGGTCTTGAGGCTAACATGGAAAGGTGGTTCAAATCTCGAGATCGTACCTTCTGACTAGGAAAGTTGGGTCATAACCACATGGAGGCAATGTTGTTCATGCGTTTGGAGATCTATAACTACGCCCAAGCCTTGTCATGCATGTGGTTGGGGGTCTGGGTTAGTGAAAAGAGCCCCAACTCAAAGTTTGGCCACCTGGGGTGGTCCATTGGCCTTTGAGTGATCCGAACTTAAACAAGAATGCAACAACTTACAAATATAACCATAAACACAAAGATGCAATAGAAAAACACTTCATTCATTAATAGAAAAATATTGAACTGTGCTTACAAACAGAATAGAAATAACATAGCCCGGGTGATGGTAGCTTATCTCTAAGAATATATGTGGAAGCTACATGCCTCTGAATTGAGTTACAATGAGGCTCAAGGGAATTTTTATTATTGAACACTAAGAGAAAACCCTAAACAACCAAACCCTAACCTGAGGATATGTAACACCAGGAGTTTATGGGCCCCATTGGGGTTATTTGGGCAGCCAACTTCCCAGGGTCGTAACTTGCTAATATTATCTTCGTTTGACACATACGACACTTCGTTGGAAAGATCTCTCCATGGAATATAGAGCCTGATGTAATTTCCACAAAAAATGATGAGAAATTTTGCTAAAAAAATGTCGTTTAGGGCCTCAAAACGGCTCCAAAAGTTTAGGGCCCGAAAAACTACAGAAAATAATAAATTGTGCTATAATTAAGGAAACTCAAAAATTGATAGAAACAATGGCGAGGGTCCAAGTGGAATAGGTGGGTGGCCACCAATATCCACCTAGATCAGTCCTCCCCCTTAGGAAGCAATGGTCCCCATTTCATTGAGTTCCTCCATGTGATGGGGGAACATCTGCTAAACTTGGTTCCTAGTCAGCCATTTGCCTTGGTGAAGGAGTTGGCCTGCTTTGACAACTCGATATAGTTGTATCATTTGTTTTCGATTGTTCTTGATCTGTGTGTCCATGATATGATTACTTGTGGCCTATTCCATGCAGTTTGGGTTAAGCTCTGTTGGTGTGAGCTATTCTGCAATGTTAGATGTGTCCACCAATGGTGGATAATATGGTCGAAGGCGATCTACATTGAACATTGGGTGCAGACCAAGGAACGACAGAATGCAGAGATCAAAGGCATTGTCACCGATGGCCTTGGTGATGGTGTATGGCCCATATCGGAGTAGGTGCAGTTTGCAGTGGGGTCCAACAATGCACTCCTTCTGCAAATGTAGCCAAACTTTGTCGCCCACATGGAACTTATGCGGCACTTGATGTCGATCATGGCATTGCTTGTAATGAGCATTAGATATATCCAATATCATGGACCTGTTAGCAAATAAGTTGAATGTGCTCAATGAAGTTGTTAGCCCTTTCAGCTTTAGACTACACGAGCCGAATCTGCCTGAGTGGCTCCAAATGGTATGGCCACACCAATGGGGCATAATGGATGAAATCCCAGCCCTACCTGAAAGGGGTTGTGGCCTATTGAGCTATGGAGAGCTCCGTTGTAGTTGTGCTGGACATAGGGGAAACTTTCATCCCATGTGTGTGGATGCTTCGAGTTGTACATGCACAGAATGTGTATGATCATCATGTTGACAACCTCTGTTTAGCCATTAATTTGGGGATGGAAAGCCATGGAATTAGTAATTTTTGTATCTAGCATGGAGCACAGACTTGACCAAAATTCACTTAGGAATCTATTATCTCGATATGAGATAATGGACTGTGGGATCTTGAAGTGTACCCACACCTGTTCAAATAATAGCTTAGCAGTGGCCTCTGCTGTGATACTCTTCTTGCAGGCTGCCATGATGGCCATCTTAGAGAATAAGTTGATGACCATGAGAATGCAATCATTTTCATGCTTAGTATAAGGAAGGCCCGACATATAGTCCATGGAGATAGATTCCCAAGGTCAACTAGGATTAGGTAGAGGAGTATATAGGACTTGCTTCTTGATGGTTGGTTTGGCAATGGCACAGGCAGTGCAGGATCTAATGTACTTCCTGACATCTTGATGAAGTTTTGGCCAATAAAAATACATTTTCAATATCGCCACTATTTTCTCTACTCCAAAATGTCTAGTGAGCTGACTGTAGTGCGCCTCCCAAATCATCTTAGAACACTCACTTGAAAGAACATAGATGTGCCCCAAGTGCCATACAGTGCATCCTAAAGGTGAAAGTGTGGAACTTACTTCCCTTCCAAGAGTGTCTGGTATATGTTGTCGAATCCTAGATCACTCTTGTAAAGATGCAACCACCTTAATGTCTTGTGCCCATAGGAGTTGAGAACAATGATTAGCACCATGACCGGTGGTCGGCTGAGGAAATCATCGACATTATTGGTGCTTCCCTTCTTATACTTAATTTTCAAATGGAACTGTTGCAGATAGGTGGACCATTTCTGATGGCGATCGTTTTGCAACATCCCTTGTGTATGTATGAATTTTAGAGGCTAGTGGTCTATTTGGATGATTGTTTCCTTCCCCAAAATGCAATGCTTCCATTGACACCAGGCTTGCAAAATGGAATAGATTTCTTTGTTGTAAGTGCGATACTTTGAACTGTTTCTAAAAGTGTCTCACTGTGGTATGTCAATGTAGGTTTTAACCCCGTACAGAAATTACCTGCATACGAATTCTAAATCACAGGAAAAATAAAAATGCGAGAGCATAACATATAAAACACATATACACAGAGATTTCCCACTTGATCCCAAAACCGGGAATACCAGCTTGATTTTTCATTATGTTCCTTTCAATGTTACAATACATATTTATACATGCTGAAGCATCCAATACCATGGACCGAAAAACATCGCGTCCAAAACCATGGACCGAAAACC